>JAIPRM010010775.1:0-13487 GCA_025469315.1 Stegophylla sp. TES_Ste_2020
AAAATTTAAATTAAATTTAACAAATTACATTTTTGTATTGCATATTTTTATTTTACTCTTTTTCATGAAAATTGTAATAAAATCAATAAATAATTATCACTGCATGATTATTGATTAAAATCAAATACCTATAAAATTAAATAATAATTGAAATTTTATTTTGCATGTTTTGCATGTTTTTGCATTTTTTTCTTGCATATTTTGCCTTTTTTTTAGTGCATGTTTGCATGCATATTTTACAATTTAAAATGCATATAAATCCGGTCTTTAATTATTATATTATTTTCGTTATGAAAACAATTACATCATTGAAACGATTTATAATAACATTATTTTATTTTCATCGCGATACATACGCAATAAGACTGCCATTTTATTGACGTGTTGATAATACAGCCACCCGAAACCTGTAATATTTATAGGTATAAGTACATTAATATTTAAATGTACCCGAATGTGTGTGTGAGTGTGTGGGTAGCAGTGGGGTGGTTAGGATTTAGTACTAGGGGGGGAGGGATATATGTATTTTGGAAAAAAATTTTACGACTGTTTAAATAAATTAAATATTATTATAATAAATAGAGCATAGGTAACAGTTTTAAAACTAGATCCAATTTCCTGGGGGTAAAGTAACACAAGCAGAGATGCTTGAATAAAAATTTAAGATCATAAATTATAACCAAAAATTACAAATTATATGCAATAAAAATACAAAAAAATAAAAATTTCCATGTAATACGCAAAAAAATGTCATTTGAGCCGAAATTTCAACGTTAAACAGGTGTTTTATTCATTGAGCTAATTTTTATCAAGCATAAATCGTAAATAGGAAAATACGAGTGTGTTGTGTGCGTCTATTGGTGAAAAATGTGAACCGAATAAATTATTTAAAATTTTATAGGTTTTAATAATAATAATAATAATAAAAACAATATTTTAAGTGAAAATAATGGACTAATTTTTGTTTGCTTTACCATATTACTTTATACTTAGAATTTAAAATTTTGTTAAATAAAATCGAGATATTTCCAATGTTTTCAAAGCAGCTTTATACTCAGTCCAAAGGTAGTAATGACATTTTGAAAGTAATTTTATGATATTTCAGAATAATAATTTACATTTCTCGGCACCATAATTTTTTTTATTTACATTTAAGTATTGAAAAATAATGTTATGAAAATCACGTCTACAAAAAATTGTACTTTTTTTCGTTCGATTTTTTGCTAATTTTTCCTCGCGCTTAGAAAAATTTTAAAGATAAGATAAAAATCACTTTTTCTCAGTGCACAGTGAAAACTAGAAAAATATTATGTAATTTAGTATTATCCAAAAAAGTGATAACACACACACAATTAATTTTCATTATAATGTGTTAAAAATAAATCGTTGAACCAGGTAAATTATTATTTTATAGGTAGTATACAATACGATTTTACTTACTTCCTTTAGTAAAGTCTGACAATACTATAAAAGAATACAAAATAAAAACGAGGAACAAGACTTACATTTTTTTTTTTTTTTTTTTTGAACTTTTTGAAAATTTGAATTTTATATTTTATAATATTATAATAATAATAATTTATTGCAAAGAGAAAAATTTACAATAAATAATAACGCCCTTTGGGGCAAAGAGTACAGATATTATAATATAGAGTAAAAAATAGTAAGTACAGATAACATAAATGAGAAATTTAGATAATAATGACATATTAAATTAAGACTGCATATTTAAGTAAATGATTATAAGTGATTGCTTAGAACAACATTTTTTAACTTGCTTGGTGGATCAAAAAAAATAGTCAAAGTTTTTAATGGAATTGCCATTTAAGAGAATTCTATTCTCTCTATTTGAATGGTGTACTCGTCATTTTTAGATAGACATATAAATAAAAATTTCGAAAACGTCAAATATACATCACATCATGATAATTCGCTTCGGGTTTTCCGATGGATTTTATCCAGTCTATACTACACTTTTTTTTTTTCAAAACTGAAAATTTTAATTTTTTTTTTTGCATTCTTCTATTATTTTTTGAGTTACGATATTAAATAGTGAAAATCTCTTTTATGTTTAATAGTTCTAATAATTATTTTCGGCTGAAATAGAGTTCACGGAAATAAATTAGGAAAAAAATAAACATCATATAGTAAAATAAAATCACTATCTCTATTTCTCCACTCAGAAACCCTTTTACATCGAACATAAACTTACCTTTATTATAGTAAATGTATTCAAAAGCTTTTTTTCCGTTCCAAGGTAGCACGTTACGAGCTAAGAAATTTGTACAATAACGAAACTATTGTTTTCATCACAAACGTTAAGACAAAAACACAATGCAATTTATTAAAACTGAAATATTTACTCTTAAATCCGTGTTCTGACAAATTTTCTATGAAAACAACAATATATATATATATATATATCATTCAAATCTACAGTTAAGAACAATTACGTACAATTGAGTCAAACATTAACTAAGTACAATAATAATGTGTTTAAATTATGTATCAAATCATTAAAGACTAAAGTTATGTAAATTAAAGTAAAATAAAGTAAAGTGAAGTGAAAAATAAACAAGAAAGCCGTGGTTGTTCTTCGCTTTTCGGCTAATATACTCTTGGTGGGTGTGTAGAATTTTAAATAAACGATAAATCATTTCTTAAATAAGGCGATTTTGAACGAAGGAAGTTATTAATATAAACGACAATTAAAATAGTCGTCGTTTTCAACACACTCACCAAGAGTATCTGACCTGAAAAGCAAATAATACCCATGGTGCAAAGTACGTATGCCCGGCTTCCATGTCTATATATTTTTACTTATCTCTGATTTACTTTAGTTTACTATTCGTTACTTCACTCTACGTTACTTTATATTATACTTATCTTTGGTTTACATTAATTTATTTCATTTTACTTTACTTTATTTTGTTTTATTTGACATTTTTTATAATTTAGAAAGAAAAGAGGTGATGGAAAATGAAAAAAAAATGTTTTATATAAAAATGTACAATTTTTTTTTCACATTTCCAAATTTTTCTTGCGAAATAATATTTCTCATATTATTGTTTATATCTATGTTTAAATTTTCACAAAGTTTGGATAAAATAAATAATGGTTTTCGACTTTTTTTTGCCAAAATTTTTAATAGCCCCCAACCCCCAAAAAAAAAAAAATAATAATAACAACAAGGAATTGAGAAATTTGAAAAATGACCACTGTAAGTAGAGGCGAATTCGGTTTCAAAAAGTTGCTGATCGAGACTTTTGGCCAAATATTTCATTAAAAAAGTATTTGCACAAAAAACCAATAAATAAAAATCGTTGTAAAAACACTAGCTTCTTCACTTTTTTCAGAATCTAAAATTATAATATAAACACTACAATATTAAAAAAAAAAAAAAAACTTACTTATACAATGATTTAAAGCTGTAGAAAGCGTGTAAAATGAGTTAATAATAATGATATATATATATTATTTAACAATACCTATTTGACATTTTGGTCAAATTGGTGTATAAGTACACAAATTAATTTTCTGCGAAGTTAATTTATTTTTTATTACTGTCTTTGGATGTAGGTAGACAACGAAAATGCGTCTACTTAAACATTTATTTGAATTCGAAAATTTTAAATACAATATTTTAACTCTTAGGCGATTCAAAATTTTTAAGGGATTTAAATTAATTAAGTATCACGTTTAATGTCACCGCGGTGCATAGAATATTATAAACTACATTTTTTCATAAATAAGAAACCAGATTGTATCTGAATCAATGGTAATTTGAGCTCAAATTCTAATTTTTAAACACTAGTTGCAAATAATTATTGTTTATAGATCCAAACTTTTAATATAGATTTGACCGAGTACCGGAAATCACACGAGAAATCTTCTGGTGAAAAAATATGTGTTCTGAAAAATGAAGAGCTAAATTATTTTTGAGGTTAGTTGTTACAAACGTAATGAAATAACGAAACTATTCAAAACCTATATTTTACCTACGGACCAAAGAATTTTTTAGGAATAAAACAAGAATTTGTATGAAATTAAATAACATATTATACAGAAATAAAAATAAAAAGTAAAGTAAAGTAATAAAGTATACACACGCCATAGAAGTGTGTGTGTACAAATTTTAAAAAAACGATAAATCATATTTTCTTCAATGAGACGATTCTGAACGAAAGAAGTAAAATAACATAAAGAACAATAATTATAGTCGTCATTTTCAACACTCTCACCACGAGTATCTAACCCGAAGAGCGAAGAATATCCGTATGTCCGGCTTTCTTGTCTATACCTACTTTACTTTTTTTTATTAAACAAAATGTGTTAGAAAAATGTCCGAAAAATTTTTTTTTCCCATTTTCAACAATTTTTCTTGCGCCAAAATGTTTTTCATATTATTGCCTGTCTATGTTTAAATTTTCATAAAGTTTCCTAGTCTTTTTTATCAAAATTTGGGTAGTTTTTTCAAAAAAAAATTAAGAATTGAGAAATTCAAAAAATGACCAACACAATTCGGTTTCAAAAAAATATCGATCGATCGAAAAAATGTTCACAGAGAAGAAAATAAAACGCCATTGTAAAAACACTAGCTTCTTCACCTCGTTCGGAATCTAAAATTATATTGAGATTCTTTCACTAAATTCACATTCTGCTTCACATGAATTATATTATTTCTTGTACCTAATTCTTTACAGCAATACTTATTTCAAAAAAAATATGTTATTATGTATTGAAATACATTAATTCAAATGTATTATATAATATATTATAAATATTGTAAAACTGAAAGAAGAATAAAACCGTTTTGTTGTATCATAAAAGTATATTTTGAATTCTTTAATGATATTATACTGATGCAATAATAGTCAAGTCATCCCTCGAACACTCAATTTATTAAATCCTATTAATGGTAATTAATTAAGAATAATAATTAAATTATAATTAAATGTTATTCTTTACTTTCGAACGCATGCTGTACTGAAAATTGTAAATAAAAATTGTTATGAGAATAAATAAAAATAAATATTCAACAATACTGGTACACCAGTCATGATTACTATGAAATAACAAAATATATTTTGCTATGATTCTATTAATATAAATACACAAATAATTATGCAAATATTATAATATTTTTTTTTGAATTTCGTAATAATTTATTACAACGACAATAATTATTAGAGATGAGAGTAGTATCTTAGGCGATGACTAGTGATCTAAATGGGAAATTTCAATTTAGAAATTTCCATTTTAGAAATTTCTAAAGTGGAAATTTCTGCTCTTTGGAAATTTCCCAGAGAAATTTCTTAGCAAAACCATTTGAATAATAGTTTTTGTTTACGTAAATGTTGTTTTGACAAGACATATGTGAATAAGAGTACATAAGTATATAGTTATTTTGTATAAATATAATATGTAAATTTTAAAGCTTTTTTATTAATGGAATGATTTGTTAAAAAAAATATATAAATAATATTTATATGATTAACTATGTTATATTGAGCATTATTTTATACACATTTCAGAAATTTCATGAAATTTCTCAAAAATTAAATTTCTGAAATATAACATCTCTAGCGATGACGCCATAATAAATAATATATTTATGAAAATTGTATTTTGTAACTTGATATATTCTTTTTTCTCTGCGCGTCTTGTATCTTTTGTATCTTTTTATTTTGTGTACATATTTTTTTTCGTCTAAAAATGGTATGTATTCAATAATTTATGAATGGTAAAAATTAATTAAATTACACTTTCTAAATTCGACCTATGTGATTTCCAAATATGACACTGATAGAATCAAAAAATATTTTTAAAAAAAAGTGTTTAAAAGAATTTCGATTTCAATCTCTGAAACAAATCAAATTAAATTATTTACTTGAGCAGTGATTATAAATTATAATATCGTATACTTGATTGGTAAACATTCACTTATCCATTTATTTATTATTTAACTAAATATTGTTTATAAATTTAATTATAATTAATGCTTTAGTATTCTTTGATATTATTTGTTGATTTACAACAATGTAATTATTGTTCTAAAATAAATATTATTGAAACATTGTAAATTTTAATAGTTTCTAATTACAAAAAAAAAAAAAAAAAAAAATGTGTCTTGTAAGTATCTCATCCCTGAAGACAATTCATTTAATATAAGAGATTTATTTCAATGTAACCTATTGTTATAAGGAATATATCATATTATTTATATTTTAATATAATTATTTATTTATTTTAGGATTTATATTAGGTACACATACTTTCTAGGGGCAACCATTGATCTGAAAACACAACACACAATTATTATAATTCCCGAAGTACTACAAACAATAAAATTGAGGGAAAAAAACTACTTTTTTAATAATAATATTATCATTTGTATCAGTGGTTCTCAACCGGTGTGTCAACAAAAAAATTGTTTATTTATATATTAGAGTTTAAACTATATATAAACGTTATACTGTAAAGAAAAGTTCACACTACTCACCATATCACAAATATCTCACTGAATTTTTTTTTAAGAAAATATAAAATCTTTAACTATAATTTTGAATTCTGGATAGAGCGAAGAAGCTAGTGTTTTTCATTGATATTTATTTTTTTATTTTTCTTTCTGTAAACACAGTTTGTATAGAAATACTTGTCTAAAATTATGACCAGAATCTTTTAGAATCAGATGCTACCTCTATCAGAAGGTACTTTTGAAAGGTTATTTTCGAAATCTTCATTATCTTTCCAAAATTTGGGGAAAACTGCATATAATTTAACAAAAAATGCTTTTAAAACATATTTATCCAAATGCTATGAAATTTTTAAGATATATAACAGATAGACAATAATATGATTAGTAACACTTTTTTCTCGTCCATTTTTTTTTCTTTTCACAGTTAATAGTGGAATAATAAAACTGGATGAGTAAAAATAAATTTATCGTTTCTTTAAATTTTAATACATCCACCAAAAGTACCCCGTCCAAGGTTCGAAATATACCCATAGTGCTAAGTAAATCCGGCTTTTTTCTAATAAATTTTTAACACGTGATAATTTACATAGATGATAATAATAATTTTTTCTAAAATTCAATTACTGAATATTTAGTGTGTCACCATTTTTATGGAACTAAACAAGGGTGTCGCCATATATCAAAGGTTGAGAACCACTGCTTTGTATGGTACTTGGTATTACCATTAGAATTTATTCATGTGATAAGCGTTATTGAATAATAATAATAATAAACAAACTTTAGCATTACTAATTATTGACATAAAAATTATAATTACATTTCTCTGAGACTTTTTGGGTTATTGAAAGACTCAGTTTTAAGCTATTTGCAATAAGATCTTTTTTTTTTTTTTTCTTAATACGAATTTAAAATATAAATTTGTTGAGTTACTTATTTTAGATTATGAACGAAGTGAAGAAGCTTGTGTTTTTACAATGATGTTTATTATTATTATTATTTTTTCTGTGTACAACTCTTCGTATGGAAATACTTGTCCAAAAGTTTCAATCGGTAACTTTTTAAAACCGAATTTGCCTCTAGATTGTACAGGTCATTTTTTGAATTTCTCAATTTTTCCGTTTTTTTTTTTTTTGAAAAAACTACCCAAAATTTGACCAAAACGACTCGGAAACCATCATTTTTTGATACGAACTATATGAAAATTTAAACATAGATAGAAAATCAAATATAAGAAAGATTTTGAAGGTACAAGAAAATTTAGAAAATGTGAAAAAAAACATTTTGGACATTTTTCTAACATTTTTTTTTTTCTTATATTAATTACTTCCTTCGTTCAGAATCGTTTTATTGAAGAAATGGTTTATGGTTTCTTTAAAATTCAATTCACACCCGTCAAGAGAATCCCACCCGTCGTGCGAAGGATGTTCGGCTTGTTTATCTTACCTTCCGGGGCTACTTCATCTAAAAACACATTAAAATTTTTATATTCATATATATTTGTGAATAAAACAAATTCAAAAAAAATGAACTCGTATTATGTTATATAATCGACACGACAGAAGTAAAATATTAATTTTATGGCATAATATTATTAATTAATAAATATTTTACTTACACGATAAACTCTGACAAAACTTTATTGGACTCATGATATTACCTGAAATTACTCAGAAAACGTGGTTTAATAAAATTTTTTTCCCCTTTTTGAAGTGTAAATTTTAAATTTTAAATGCTGTATCGATAAAGAAATATATGGTTAATAGTTAAAAAATAGAAATAATTAGTACTTAGGAATAGTTTAAAGTAGTTAAGTAGTTAGAAATAGTTAAAATACGATTTCCCCCCCCAAAAAAAAAAAAAATGCCATCATTTGTATTCGTTTAATAACATAATTAATAAAAGGCATTGAAAAATAATCGATTATAGTTTTAATGAAGATTTTACGTTTCTCAAAGGATGTGCCCCGAGAAAAAATGTCAAATGAGATTTACGAACTAATTGAAAACCATTAAACATTTTAGTAATTAAGTTTTTATTATTTTTATTCTGTATAATAGAAATATAATTAATTTAAAAATACAAATTTATTGAAATTTCAAAAGAATGCTTATCGATTTTTTTTTTTTTCTATAGTTAATTATCGAGCAGTTCATCGAGATTTTTTCAATATTGCCCCACCACCCGATCCGATCTCGATCACGTTTCCAAAAATTGCATCCACCGATGCATAATTATCCAAAAAAAAAAGATAAAAATCATCTAAGCCTTGTTTTTTCTCAACCAGATTTTTAATCGACAGCTATATGACGAGTCGTTAAAAATCGTTAACATTATTTACATAGATTTAAACCTATTTTGTGAATAAATTAACATAATATACGAAATGTTTGAAAACAAAATACTTGGTACGTTCCGAAATAATGCAAACTAATATAAATTTTTGGATTTTCTAAAAACATTATTTCTATTTTTCTTTTCTCCACTGATTCATACAATATATTTAAATAATACTTTGTATTATTCTGATATATTACATTTTTCTCGGTTTATATTTTCTTATTTTGATTAATCTTATGTTTTTTAATTTTTTTAGATTCTGAGCGAAGCGAAGAAGCTAGTGTTTTTACAATGATGTTTATTTTTTTTTTCTGTGTACAACTTTTTGTATAGAAATACTTGTCCAAAGTTTCGATCAATAACTTTTTGAAACTCGATTCGCCTCTAGATTGTACTTTAGAGAGGTTATTTTTTGAATTTCTCAATTCTTCAATGATTTTTTTTGGAAAAAATTTTGGACATTTTTCGAACATTTTTTTTTTTCTTAAACGTATTATTAACTTCCTTCGTTCAGAATCGTTTTACTGAAGAAATGATTTATCGTTTCTTTAAAATTTAATACGCCCGTCAAAAGAATTCCACCCGTCGTGCGAAGTACACTTATCGTGCGAAGTATGTCCGGCTTTTTTTTTTTATATGTATATACAGAATATTCTATATGTACTTGTTTTCAACGTTTTATCATATATCATAATCTAATAATCTGTACTATTGGCAACCGCCCGTTTTATTCATTTATTTAATTTGAATAAATTATTATTATTATTATTATTATTATAACGTTTAATAATCCAAGGGAATACTTATTCGTGAACATAAATTACTGCACTAACGGTACGTACTCTTATCCACTCTCTCGAACAAATACTTATAGTATTTTGTTCCGAAATCTAAAAAATAAAGATAACTTTATCATTTTGCCGGACGTTTTCAAAATTCTCAAACACTTTTTGCCTGCGCCACAAATAATAATTGCATAATATATCACTGTATAGTTTGGGTTAAACCCCATGCGAATTTTGCAGTTTGATTTTATTGTTTTTGTTACATTTCCCATAACCAAGGAACTAAAATATTCGTATAATAAATATTAATATTTATTTAAGAAAAAAAAAATAGTCAAAACCAAGTTGAAACGATAAGTTGCCTAAGTAAATTTGATCACTTTTTGTTAAGTAAAAAAAAAAAAAAAAAAAAATGAATGCACATAGAACTTAATTAAAATATTTTGGCCCATTTAATACTTTGAGTTTGACACGATTGAATTAGATGATTATATCAATAAAAATTGTGAATTTTCTCTGATATAGTAATTAAGTGTTAACTCAAAAACACATAGTTTTGGAAATTTGATATTTTTATTCATTATCAATAATAGTTGAAAACAGAATGAATAAAAAAATAAAAAATAAAATTCATTCTACTTTTAATTTTGGAATAAACACGAAACTATTGAAAATATCTAATTTTTATGTTGTACAATAGACTACTGTAGAGTTTCGTGTAAATTTTCAAAATACATAAAAGCTTTAAATATCAAAACACGGCCATATTGATAGAAAAACAAAAAGTTTCTGAACGTTGTTCTCTCACCATAATCATATTGGTATAACTAAACAATATATTAATTATAATTTTTAATTTTATTCTCTTTTAAGTAAATAAAACAATTTATAAAATTAAACAGAGTATTTAAAGAAAGTACATTTCATGAACTTTTTAAACCTTTGAAAAACATGTCAAACCTTAAAGTTACCGGAGTCAACTCATAATTTGCAAAAACTGTTACTTACTCTTGCCCAGGAACTTTAACTCTAGAAAATTTTAATACAAGACAAATTTATAAGTCATAATATTTGATATTGGATTTTTATTTTATTTTTTGTTACGGTGTATTGTTATTATTTAATTTAATAACGCATATAGATAGAATTCTGACCCAAAAGCAGTTCTTATAAATAATATGTAAATACATTTTGATGCTTAAAACTTGTCTCGAAAATGTAATTAAGCGTTTAAAGCAATGAATTGTTAATAACATGTGATTATAAATAACTTTAATTGCATATCAGTTTGCAGTGTTTGCATTACTAAAGTCATCTTAGTCTCTAAGTATTATATTTTACAGTTTTAACGAAATAATTGTTTTTATTATTTTCAAAAGAACATTTTCAAAAACTGCCCAGAATTTAAAACAGCTGTATTATATTTAACAGTTTAATAAAATAATTTTTTTTTTTTCACCGGTTCAATGTCAGATTAATTTAATTAATAAAATGTGTGTGTTCAACTAAAATACAATTATTCTTAACTAAACAAAGTATCTAATTACACACCACATAATGACAAATAATTCGAAACGCACGATAATATTGTATCTTTATTTCAACATTCAAATTTATTTGCTTGAAAAAAAAATACGTATATTATATTTTGTATTTCTGTAAATTATTATTATCAATACAACACATACCTACCTGTTACCCACCTAACCTAACCATACTTAACCATACCACCTAACCTACCTGTTTATCGTTTATAGTTATTTCTTAACATAACTTTTTTTTTTTTTTTTTTTGGTGGGGGGGCTAATATGTTGATTTGATTGATTTAACCCACTAAAAAGGCATTAACCTAATGTAATTCTCCAAAATTCTGGCATGGGGGCTATGAGTAGTTTTTAAGGGGTTACTCTCCTCAAGCCCCCCTCTTATTGCGCGCCTATGCTTTTAGCATATTATGTATATTATGATCATAAATTAAAAATATATATTTTAATACTTACTCATTCGCATAAGACCATATTCGTAACAACTTGTTTCATTGTAATTGACAACTAAAAAAATAAAATGTATACGGGTAAGCAAGTGACTCTTTGCCATTATTAGCGATATAATAATACTCACCTTTAAAAATGACTTTTATTGCCTCTGTAAAATTATGAAACTGAGATCATTCGATGGGCATTTATATTAAATAACGATAATATTGACTGAATATTTTAACAATATTATTATTACCGCGATGACTATACCTATTTTCATTGCTGGCAACGAGGTAAAACCTTTGGTTAGGTTAGGTTTTGTTATATTATACTGATTTTCTCAAAATGATATACATAACACACATTTTTTTTTTTTTTTTTTAATTTCTTTTTTGAATCCGTGAATCATCTTTTTTTTTTTTGGTTCCGAACGAAGTGAAGATGCCTAGTGTTTTAACAATGATGTTTATTTTTATTTTTTTCTGTAAACACTTTTTCGTATGGATCTACTTGTCCAAAAGTAACTTTTTGAAACCGAATTTACCTCCGATTAATTTTTTTAAAAAGGTCATTTTTTGAATTTCTCAATTCTTCAATATTTTTTTGGTAAAAACTACCCGAAATTTGACGAAAAAGACTCGAAAACCATAATTTTTCGATCAAATTTTTATGAAAATTTAAACATAGATATACAATGATATGAAAAACATTTTGGTGCAAGAAAATTTTGAAAACGTAAGAGAAAAAATTTTGGACATTTTTTTCCCTTTATTTATTAGATAAAAAAAAGTAAAGTAAAATAAAGTTAAGTAAAGTATAGACAAAGAAGCCGGACACACTTTGCACCATGAGTATTCTTCGCTCTTCGCGGGTTAGACACTCTTGGTGGATGTGTTGAAAATAATAACTATTATATTGTTCTTTATATTATTAATTTCTTTCGTTCAGAATCGTCTTGTTGAAGAAATTATTTATCGTTTTTTTTAATTCAACACGCCCACAAAGAGTATCTATCCTGGAATGAAGAAGTTTATTCGGCTTTCTTGCCTATACTTTATGCTTTTTACTTTACTTTACTTTTTTACTCTTTAAAATTTTAATATCATCGTTAGATGATATTATATCTATGATAATATCATGTATTTGTAATTAATTTTGATTTAATTTGTGCGGTAAAAAAAAAAAGAAAAAAACATATTATTTTTTCTTTATAAATCAATGCGAGACTAAAGAAAATCATAAAAATCATATAAATTTTGAAGTAAGTACTCACTATTGCATATTTTTTCATATTCTTTACATGAAAGCGATTGAAATTCATTAAATAATATCGAGTACTAACTGACTAGCATAAAATTCATAATAACACAAATAAATTCAGAAGAAAAAAAAAATTCAACCAGCCAATTCAACGGTAAATTATTTCTTTAAATTAAATAATTATAAATGGATCTTCAGTTAGTTGCATTGAATTTTTTTTTAACACAAATTTATATATATATAAATATATATATATATATATATATTTATATATATATAAATATATATATATATATATAGTTCAAAGACTTAGGTATAAAATAATATTACAACTTTTAGATCTGTGTTTTTTTTTTTTTTTATACTTAGCTTTTTATTTTTCATAGGGAGTTTGGACAAGTGTTTTTGTTGGGATATCACTCGTTTTTTTTTTTTTGCTATCTTATTATTTTGGTTTTACAAAGATGTCTGTTTTTAGATTCTGAACGAAGTGAAGAAGCTTATGATTTTACAATGATGTTTATTTTATTTTAGATTCTGAACGAAGTGAAGAAGCTTATGATTTTACAATGATGTTTATTTTTATTTTTTTATTTTTTTTTCTTTTTTCTCTTTCTGTGAACACTTTTTCGTATAGAAATACTAGAC
>JAIPRM010010776.1:0-13485 GCA_025469315.1 Stegophylla sp. TES_Ste_2020
TTTTGAATTTCTCAATTCTTCAATGTTTTTTTTGGAAAAAACTACCCAAAATTTGACAAAAACGACTCGAAAACCATCATTTTTTGATCAGAATTTTATGAAAATTTAAAGATAGATAGAAAATCCTATAAAAAAGATTTTGGCGCAAGAAAATTTTGAAAATGTGAAAAAATATTTTGGACATTTTTTTTTTCTTATATTACTAACTTCCTTTGTTCAGAATCGTTTTACTGAAGAAATGATTTTTATCGTTTCTTTTGTTCTTATTATTTTATGTAATAGGTATGTTTGAAATGTGTAAAATATAAATAAAAACCCGTCAATTGCAATTTGTGCAATTCCTTGTAATATGTATACCTATTATTTTACGTTTACTCGTCGTTAATCCAACAATAATATCTTATTATTTTCAGCAGTCATTTCGTACTTTGTTTATATAAAACGCGGGGATGTGAAGTAACCGTGTACTTATGCCTACTGCGCACTGTGTCAAAAGTTCCCCATAAAACATTAAAGTTCGGGTCCGAAACAATCGTTTCAAGGACTCCCTTCGGTTACGTTGCTCCGCGGAACTCCGGTTACCTACTCGAAAGAATGTACGTAACCATCGAGACGGAAACCTCAAAACAATACGTATAACGGACACGGTTAGCCCGGAGGCGTTTTATTGTTTCGGTTTTTGGAAAATATTAGTTTTTCATTATTTACATAACATATAATACATACTGTATGTAGGTAGGCAGCGCAGTCGTCGTTAATTTTAAATCATGACATTGGGCATAAGTAATATGTGAATATTATCACGTGCCGAACGTCGTCCCACCAGAAAATGACGCATTTTTCAGAAATCAAGGCGAATCAACGTTTTTAAAACAATGTCATAAATCAAAATAAGCAGAAATCGTTTGTTTTTAATGAACCGGAAGCTCACTATTAAACTGAAGTTAACTAAGTTCAAAAATATTGCCGAAAATCCTCCTTCATAGTTTTAAGGGAAAAAAAAAATGTTTATTAGAAAAATTAAGAATAAACTTATTCAAATAGAAATCGAATATTTCAATATTAGCAAACACCAAATTACCATAATCACAAAACTAATGATTTCCCGAAAAATCGATTTATGTCTTTATTTTCTAAATCGAAAAAATAAGAAAAAAAAATTGGAATCGGCGAGGCGAGTGCTAAAGTGGATTTAAGGCATAGATGACTACAGTGTCCGAGTAATTAAAATACTGAAATTTTAACTCGATGTTAAAATTATTTAAATACAATTGTGTACTGGAAACAGATTCGCAAACGTTTTTAATACAAATATAACGCGCAAAAAAAATTAAAGATTTTCTCCGCTGCACTAAAATTTAGTTGATTTGAAAAAAAAAAACAAACGATTTAATTTTAAAAAAATAATACCATCAACGTTGTGTATAATATATTATTGTATACAATAAAAACGCGTTAATTTAACTGTACTCTCAACATTTTCCATCAAGTCCGCACAGAATATAATATGCGACAAACGATGCACGTGAAACGCGTAGCAATAGGCTTCTCCGTGAAAGTGCCGCCGTGGGCCACTAGAGTCAAGACCGCTGAAGCTGAGGAAGAACTGGCCGTACGGTTGTCCTCCAGTAAAACGATTCTGAGTGAAGTGTCAGTTAATATGGAACAATTTTACTTTAAAACCATAAAATTTACTATCATTACAAGAAAATTGATTTATTGCTCAACTATAGTTTTATGTACTACAGAACAAAAAAAAAGTGTTGTGGAAAAAAATATATAGTCTATATTAAATTATCATCAATTTTGGATGAAAAAAAACAAAGTTTTTAGACATTTTTTGTCAATTTGTGGGTAGTTTTACCGAAATTCTGGAAAAACTATTGAGAATTTCGAAAAAAAATTACCTCCCAAAAGTACTAAGTACAGAGAAAAATTCTGATTCAAAAATTTGTTGGTCAAAACTTTTAGATGAGTATTTCTACATACGAAAACATATACACTTTAAAAGAATTATAAAAAAAAACATAATTTTAAAAACATTAGCTTCTTTGCTCCACTCAGTGTCAAACTTCGCACAAAGCCCCGACATTTACCAAGCCGGCCCTGTGTGAGAGAATATATGAAAAATCAATTTTTGTTTTTTGATAAATGTTGTATGTAACAAAATCATTTTTATTTCAACATTTGAGTTCAATGAGTGAATATCAGTATAATGTCTTAAGATCAGTTTACAATCGCACAAAAATGAATTAATATAGTTTTTCTGGTCGAATTTCGACCACTTGGTGATACTAGTATTTTTAAATATAATTGATCAATTCAAAAAAATATTTTTCCAGGCCGTTCAAGATGACCAGATAAAATATCTTTTACGCAATCGATTAACTTTACAACGAATGTATTAAAAGTAAATACACATTTTTACGTTCTATTAAGTTCTATGATTTTCGAATAATATTCTAAAACTATAAAACCGTCATATTTTAAAAATGTTTAGCTCTCATGCGATACGATACAAGGGTTATCGTGAAAAATTCTATGCCTTTTATTTCTAGATATAATATCCAAAAATATGGGGTGGGGGACCGAATCAAAAATTCTTAAGTTATAAAATAAGGACCACCAGGTCTCTCTATCTCTCTCTGTTTATTATACATATATAACGGGAAGGCAAATCGTGCGGGAATCGTATTCATATATACACATACATAAATACCATATTATTATGGTGTATTTGGCCGTTTACACGCTTGCGCAAGACGATCTCTTTTCGCTATTAAAATGGAAATTTCGAGTTATGGAAATATGTACATTATAATATAATATATTCGTCTCTCGCGATAAATGCAATATAGTGGGCGGTCACAGATTTCTTTTTTCTGTTGTTGTTTTTTTTTTTTTTTTTTTGTTTTCTTCTCTTCATAAATACACATAACATTTTATCGTCACTCACTACCAAACGTTTGCACAACACTTGACCGATTTTCGTTTTTCCATACCGAATAATAATATTATATATTTATTATTATTATTATTATTATTATTATTATTTTCATTTCCAAAACCATACGTGCTGCACTATGCATCGAACGAGTAGAGGAAAAATTCGTGGCTTTAGATAGGAGAAAGGAAGTTGAAAGCGAATTGAAAACGATTCTCTGATATTCAATGATAATAAATATAAATATTATGCTGTTAAAAAAGAATTATTGAAGCTCGAGCCTCTTGCCTATTGAATTTAATTTCTTATTTGTACTATTACCTATAGTATACCTATTCGTTTTACTCGAATTCAGGATCGTCATACAAAGCGTAACCCCTGCTCGGCTCAATACATGTGTGAAATTACATAATGTGACCTATGACATGATAGTACATAATTTAATAAAACGCAACATAATGTAATAAAGCTAATAATAATAATAATAATAATACATGTAGTCTTCTGGTCACGGGACCAGGTGGCCATTTTGGAAAACGTAGTTTTCAGCGGTCGCACAGTAGTCTCCCCCCCCCACAAACACACACGCACATACACACACATACGCAATAACAGTGAATAAAATTATATAAATATGTTGTTTTGTATATATGTGTGTGTGAGAGAGAAAGAGTGTATTAAGTCGTTAGAAAATTTCCAAGGGGAAATGCCAGGTAATCCTTACTTGATATGTGAAGGATACACACTCTGCTGACCCTCCGACAAGGGCCGGTTACATGGCTACCATTAAACGCATTGTTTTGCCAATATATTATCATATAATAGTACTCCGTGCACAAGAACGAAACCCGTTTCATTAATAACTATTTTTTCGTCAATTTAGAATTAAGTTGGCAGTGCAGCTGTAATGAAATATTAAATGTCAGAGTTTCATCGAGAACCAGGCACCAATATATCACAAAAAATTATTAGTTATGAGTCTGTTTAAAGTGTGAATTGGAAAAAAAATCCAGCAAAAAAATCCAAAAATAAAATCTAAGGAAAAAAATCCAAATCCCGAAAAATAATCCAAGTTACAAAATATTTTCAAAAATAAATTTATATATTGTGTACATAGTAATTATGTATGCTACACGTACATTTATAAAGCGTTTAATATTGCCATAAAACTTACAATTATTGTGTATTAACTGGAATCCTACTCAGAATTGTTATATTGACATAATAATATTTATCGTTTCTTTAAAATCTAACAAACCCATTAAAAGTATCCCATCCCCGAGGAGCGAAAAATAACCATGATACGAATTCCGTGTGGCTTTTATGAGTTGTTGGTGCTTATTATATAAAGTGACGAAAATCCTCTCCCCATCCAAAGTTTATGAACTACTCACAGGTAAGTTATACATGTTATCATATCAATTTTTTTCACTGCAGTGATTGACGAACGATTGCGTATCGGCTGTGAAACCGTACATCATTTAACACGTCAATGTGAATGCACGCGTTACGTGTGAGGCGAGAGTCATCGTCTCACTGTGTGGGGTAGGGGGAGGAGGGGAATAAATATATATATATATATACAAAAAAGAAAAAGAGTTGAAGTAATAATTGAATTGAGTGAGAGGAGCGCATGTGCGCGTGCGTGCGAGTTTGATACCGTTTGAGGGATTACGTTCGCGCGGTGTATACACCACTGTGTGTTATACGCGATTTTCGGCTGCGTCGCGGGTAATGGAACACGACGGCGACGGCGTGCACACGAATTTCACAATACACATACTGTATACATATATGTACGCGTATATATCGTCGTTAAGTCTTAAACAAAACAGTGCGCCGGCGAGGGGTATATAAAGAGAGTACTTGACGTGGGTGCTTTTTCGCATGACACGGCCGGAGGTCCCGGGAATGTAAATAAAACTCTTTTGTTGTGCGCGCAGCAGACACACGGAGACCCTTTTTTCTCCCTCCCCCCCCCTCCCCGATGATTAGCCCTCCACGCAGTGGTTACAGTTTATACGCGCGTATTATACATATATATTCTCTCTCTCTCTCTCTCTGTCCGTTCGTTCGCCTCCGTCTCGCGCGGTACGTATCGTGCCCCGAGGACCCGAATCGGATTAGCCACACCACCCCACCGCCCCGTAGATCGCAGTCTTCACCACCAACCCCCCCCCCCAGCTCGACACCAAAGTCCTGTCAGAAAACGAACATTATATAATAGTATAACGTGTGTGTGTGTGTGTGGTATATATGTATATACAGGGTGATTTTTTAAGCGTGCTCACCCCCATTTTTGGCCGTAAAAATGCAAAATTTGCGATTTTTTTTTTCCGGAATGTTCAAGTTACTATAAACCCGATATTTTCCATAACTCATTTTTTTCATGTCACCATAAGGGTGTCCTGTGGAGATACAAACTTTCTTTTTTCAAATGGCTACAGCCCCTATTTTAATTACGGAATTATATTCGGCTTATTTTTCTGTGAATTTTGATGTATTGAAATTAAAATTTGAATCAGTAGTTTTTGAATTATTCAAATTTAAATATTAAGAAAAATTGTCACTTGGGGGGCACGTATTTTAATTTATTCTTAGTAGGTAAATGAGATAAGACGACCTGACTAATTAATATTTTGTAAATGTAAAATTTAATCTCGTACACTCGACATGATACCTATGAACATTTTGACTAATTCTTTCTGATTAAAGGTTAATTGAGTAGATTTATAAAATAACTACGAACTACGTACGTAACTAAATAATATGTGCCCCACGTGACAGTTTTCCTTAATATTTAAATTTGAATAATTCAAAAACTACTCGTTCAAATTTTAATTTCAATACATCAAAATTCACAGAAAAATAACCCGAATATAATTCCGTAACTAAAATGGGAGGGTAGCCATTTGAAAAAAGAAAGTTTGTATCTCCACAGGACACCCTTAAGGTGACATGAAAAAAATGAGTTATGGAAAATATCGGTTTTATAGTAACTTGAACATTCCGGAAAAAAAATTCGCAAATTTTGAATTTTTACGGCCAAAAATGGGGGTGAGCACGCTTAAAAAATCACCCTGTATAATATACTGCACGACGATGGCAAAGTTCCATGTGTGTGTGTGTGTGTGTGTGTATGTATGCATGTAGTGTGCACTTTTTATATTTTCATACGAGTATGTGTGTGTGTATTGACAAATTGGCCGTGTGTGTGATCGACGCTGCATCGCCACCACCGCCGCCGCCGCCGCCGGAGGGAAGGTCGCGCGCGCGCGATGCGATGTGTGCACGCGGCGGACACCGGGTGCCTACGATAAACAACGAGTAAATTAAAAACGTCATTAACGAGGGCCGGCGAAACGAGGGCGGTCGCCCGTCGGTTTGTTTTTTTTGTCGATTTCGAAATTCGCCTAAACGATATTATAATATAACGAGTGCGTCTTGGCGATTTTATACCTAAATATTCGGTTCTACGTCACTTCGGACGGTTCATTGTTTAAATCTCAGTCTTAGGCAGGCACGTAGCTAAGGAGTGGCCTGGGGTGGCCGAGCCACCCTTAGCAGTTTTCTGGCCACCCCACAGGCCACTCTTTTTTTTTTTTTTTTATGTACTTAGGTTAAATTAAACGTTCATTAAATCTCGAATCGAACAAAAATCGTTACGAGGAAGGACATGCACTTTAAACAATTCTGATTTTATATTATTTTTATTTTTATTTTTTTTTTTTTTTAATTCAGCGTATTATAACATAACACTTATTACAATTATTATATTACGTGCATTGTAACAGTAATATTTTGATACCTAATTCTGCTCATCGTGTTCCAGTAATGAATGGAAATTACTAGGAATAGGAGTGAGAATTAAAACATTAAAATAAAAATGTAGTACAGAAGCCATGTGTTAAATTGGAGTGAGTATAGAAATATTGCTATGAAGTTATGAACGTATAAAATATTTGAAATAAGACTTAATTGTTATTTTCAAATTTGAAACATGATAATAATGCGCTTATCTTGTGTTTTTTTTTTTTTTTGCTTTTCATCGCGCGATAGAGTTAAGTTACGTTAACATTTGCCACCCTAGCTGTAAATTCCTGGCTACGTGCCTGGTCTTAAGCGACTACTTGGTACTGTAACAGGTAGTTTAAATAATCGCCGCCTATTCGGTCAGATTGAACTATGACAGGTAAATTCATATATTTTTTCAAACATACCCGATTTGAACTAAAACAAATGATTAAATTCCTGTACAAAACTTCAAACTTACTATTCGAACTATTTTTTAAATCCATCACCTTTACTAATTGGTTATATATAATTTACGAAATCTAAGGAAAACCATACTAATAAACTAAATTGAGAAATAATATTTAATAATAATTATTGTTGTTATATTCAATTTACCCGGTCTCGTTTATGTAAAAATATGATTCGATTACTTCGTTGAACAACACGAAATAAATGAGCTGACGAATGTATGATAATAACAATCGTTCAAAGAAGAGGAAACGAACTGATTTTGGCGATGATGATTATATGGAGGAGTGAAAAAAAAAATAAAAGGAAGCGCGAACGATACACGAGAGAAATCATTCACAATAAAAATATGTTGACGTAGCGTGATAGAATAAAATAAGCGATAGAATCAGAGAATTTGAATTTGAATAAATGGCGTGACGAAAACTGTGCGCTGTGAAAATTATTTATACGAAGATTGTGCACCAAGCGGTTTTACCGATTTCGTGAGAAAATCAGATTCACGTGATAAGATGACAATTTCTTACATACATTGCAAAAATACATACATAAAAAAGTTTTATATATTATTAAAACTACACGTAATTAGGGCAAATTTTACGTATTATATAAATAACTACAATAAATTTTATTTTATTGCCAAAATTTACAATCGTTTTCTTTGTTTTTCTTTTTTTACACTTTTCATGCGCAAAGATTATAAAAAAACTATATGAGCAATAATAATAATATCTATGACTTCTTGATACCTAACGATAGTTTCACGATTAATCCATTAATAGATAAAAATTATTCCAAAATCATTGACCACGCATATTATTTAATTACAACTACACATGAGCTTTTAAATGAAAAGTAAAAAATAAATTTTTTTCCCAAAATTTCCCTTTTTGCTTTGTAAAATTATTTTCATAATGATGGTACGACCTTCAAGGCTTCCCGTTAATTTCATAGAAAGGAGATACCGAGTATTATAGCCATATAAAAAAAAGTAATAAATTTAATTATATTAGTGCTTTTCTGTGAAAAATATAATGTTAAAACTATTTAATTGAACGCTTATTGTGTACCGATTTGTCACGTTAAATGCGTTAAACATAAAAAATGAATTTTATTATATCTATTTCTATCATCTGATTGACCTCAAAAGTCTGTGAATATATTTCGTTCGATTGAAAATTATGTAAAAATTAAGTCTTGTAGTATAGTATTCTAATTTACAGTTAATTTGATTGAACTCGTTGTTTTAGACGACCACAAGACATACGCAACGAAGATTAAAAAAAATTCTTGTTATATTGTAATTTTTATTAACATAGTTGAGCACAGAAAAAAAAAAATTGCGAATACCGTCGTTAAGACTTGTTTATCAACGAACGATTTTCATTGGTAAGCAAAACAATAGGTAATTTTATTTTATGACCGGTGCCAAAGATATAAATTTATTTTATATTCACGGTGCTTAAATAAACTTTAATAGTGGATCAAGTTTTCACATTAATTTTTATAGTTTTTGTAATTTGTACTTCTGTTTGAAAAAAATAAAAATAAAAAAAAAATATTTATAATAAATGCACTTTTGCGGTTGTTTTTATAGGTTTTTAAGGATTTTTAAAAAGCAATTCTTTTTTTCGCTCTTGCCACTATTGCTAAAAAGGGTAGTTTAAAAATTAAATTTTATTCACCCCCGGAAAAACGGGACGGAAATAAAAAGCCGCCCGAGGTTGAAAAGTCAAAATAAATCGTCAAGTTTGCTTGTACAGATTTTTTCTCCCCCACAACGTTGTTCAAACCATCAGGTTTATTTTTTCTTCAAAGAATCTCTCTTTCTTTCAAAACAGCCGTCTTACAATCAGGAAATTCTATTCAAAGGCTGTGATTTTCTTTAAGCGATCAACTTTTATCGACGGCACTATTACAAGTAAACACACGTTATCATATTTACAACCCATAAATTGACATAAAATTTTTGCTCTTTACATCGACAAATGTGTCAATAGTGATAAATTTAATTTCAATACATTTATAACTAATTTAATAGCTTTTCCTAAATATTTTGTGCGCAATCAAAAGTGTCATGTAGTTTAGAAAAAAATATTGACACGCCAACATGTATAAAATCAAGAGCTTAAAATACATCCAGTTTACAAATTACAGATCATAATTTTTATATTTATATATTTTATTTGTCATTCACTCAAACAAAACTAAACAACTTAAATGTTAATAAACAAGCAATAAACATATACATAAATTATAAACATTTTATAATAATCCATTAATTTTTTAAGTAAACTATTTCATAACCAAATATTTACTAAACGCAAATTCAACAACGAAATCAATAGTTAAAATGAAAATAATATAAATACTTAAACTATTTGAAAACTGTAGTAAAACAAACACTCTTTATTTGATTTTACTCTTTTCTTTAAAATCATCAGTTTTAATTTGATTTTCTTTGTTTTGATTTACCTCTGCCTGGAAAGTAATCATTACAAATATAATTTAAATTTAAATGCACACTGTACAAAGTAAGGTATATACATTGCCGGGTTTATGTATACTTTGTCCGGTGTTTTTGGGAAATGCCTCAAAATACTATTTTACCCAGGCAAGGTTATACTTTGGCAGATCCAAGTACACTTTTTTCTTAATATATTGGACATTTATAAGCGTAGGTTAGTTTACCGGGTGTTTGGTCGACTCTACTTCGCTCTACAAATTAAAAATATCCCTCGACTTGTTGTGCAACGTGGGAATATTTCGGCTTGATGATAAATCGTATTCACCACTCAGCAAAATATCATCGATTATCCAGAAATGAACCCATGTTTGTACAATAAGCCGAGGGATATTAGATTTTGGACGAAATGAAGAAGCTAGTGTTTTTACAAAGATTTTTATTTATTTTTTTTTTTTTTTTTGCAATTTGTAGTTTGAATAAATTATTTGAAAAAAATCCAAAACGCATTTGTGCCCTTTGAAAATGTTTATACACATGTGTATTTAATTCTATATATATATATATATAAGGTATGTCAATGTTTACCGAAAGAAAACAACAACGGTCATTCACGTTTAACTGAAGAACGAGGGGTTGTCATTGGGGCAAGACTTAAGTGAATGAACGCCGGTTCGTTGGTCAAGTAATTGGTTGTATACATCGGTGTGTGAAAGAGAGTAGAATTACGGGAAAACACTTTTAAACACTGAAATTGATCAGGAAAGGGCGAGGGAGCGAATCAGTTTCATCACACTATACTAAAATGACCGTATTTTGAAAATTATTAAACAGGACACAAAAATTTAAAGTGCGCCCCGAAAATGTGTGCAGTGCAGTACGCTATATTTAATTCATTTTGCTCACTTAAATCTGGGCAGAATACATTTTGCCCGGTCAATGTATGAATAATTTAAGTATCAAATAATTATTCTTACATTGCCCAAAATGTTCAGGCATTATGCACAAGTGCTCAGGCATTGTCATAGAGTGTCAGGATTTCCTACTTTGCCCGTAATATATATATATATATATATATATATATATAAGCACATATTATTGTCGCTATACAATATTGGTTATACAATCCTAGTGACAGGAATACTGGATGGAATGAAAGAAAATAAGCAAATAAAATTACGTTTTATGTTAACCTTTTTAAATAAAATATTATATATTATTATAATTATAATGTATATAAAATAAATATTTATTGTAGTTATGCATATTCTATCTATAGTAATTAAATATTAATTAAATTTGCAGTAATACATTTGGTGATGTTAGTGCAATGAGCGAGTTCAAATAGATGTTACTCGGTATTGTTTTTCACGCGGTCTAAATTTAATCAACGGAAAAACAAAAAAGTAGTAGCTGGGTACCCACCTTTTTCGAATAACTGATGAAACGAAAGTTTTTAATTTCATTTCGACCACACTTCTGGAAAAATGAAACAAGAACCCATTGCAATACTATGTACTACTTACTCTATATACCTCCTCGTTTATCGTGCAGTGTTTTCCCCCTAGCCGACTTTTCTACGCCACTTTTTCGCCAGTTGATTAAATTTGTATTTATTTCCTCTGCAAACGTGCAGCGAGGAGGGCAAAAAAGAGACAGAGTGAATAAGAGAGAGAGAGAGAGAGAAGGACAGACGGATAGAAAGGAGAAAAATACCAAAAATTAGATCCCCCTGAAATAAATCCCGTTAAGACGAAAGCCCATCCTGCGTTCCCAAGGGATATTAACACCCCCATGAAACAACTAAATGAAAAATAAAAACCCTGCGTAGTTAGTTGATTCCGGCAACGTAATTTCGATACGAAACAATTTATACAGTTCCTGCGGTTGATATTAATCCGAAACGGAACTTCAGTCAGTTGGCAACTTTGAATCACGCATATAAATGATTCTTGTCATCGCAGGAAATCTGTCTATGAAATAGCAACTTAAAACAAAAGTGCTGCAGTATGATATAATTATATATTTACCATCGCATGAAGTTCAAAAAAAAAAAAGAAAACATTTTTCAATGAACGTTTTCAAAATTTCAAAACTTTACTCGTATTATTATAAATATGACGTGAATTTAAATAGATACTCAAAAAAATATTAATACTCTAAAAATATAACTTAATACAATTTACCCTAATTAAATTTCATACAATTATTTTAAAACAGCAAAACTAAATAATTATTCGTTAATCACGAACCCAACAATACGCAATACAAAACACAATCGTTACTCGATGTTTATTACAGTTAATTTAAATCTTCAGGTGAAACGTGTAATTGCCGCACTTCCAAAATCGTTTTATAAAAAAGTAATAAGTTCTTCGTTATTTCCCGTTCACTGTCGTCACCGTCATTAAACCCAAGTACACAAAATATAAATATGCTAAGTAAATAAAAATAAATAATTTTAAACATTTCGAGGAAAGTGTTTGATATACGAAAAATGTCCTCAAAATATGAAAAGAATACCTTATACATATACAAACTGCCATAAAAACAAGAAAATATCAAAAAATTCGAAATAAAAATGACGTTCTTTCAATTCTATGGTACACGAAGTGATTTTTTACTTGGAAAGCATTGTTTTGAAGCTACGAGTATAAATTAAATTCGCATTAATATCCACGTCATCGCCATAGTTATTAAGTTACGCGTTTTAGATTTAGAACGAGTTCACATCGCTGTGCATTGACCACAATAATATGTGAATTCGAGTTTCTACCGCGTTATAATAATATACGTCTGCTTGGAATTTTATAATAATTCGAGTGTTTAACATGATAACTGCGGCTCAAAGTATTAACGTCAATAGAAACATGCGATTTTGTGAAATTCTCGTTAACCGTTGCTGAAAAACAACACTTGAAAGTCGAAACGATTCGTTGCGAAAAACCACTCCGGTCAGAATCATATTATTTAGAACGTGATAATAATAGGTTACGGACATACGAGTACACACCTCTAACACACCCACTCCCACAGTAGCCTACCTGCCCACCTAAGTATCGTGGCCCACCCAAAACAGTGGCCTACCCACGTGATGATGAAGAGCAGCGCCTTCACCGTTTTTATAATATTTCTACAGCATTCTGCCGAAAATGTCTATGGTAGACTTTACACTAAAAGTACTTGTGCAGCTGCAGTGAGATTGAACATCTCAAAATTTAAATATAAAGAAGAGTATTCTGATTAATGATATGAATTATGATAGTCAAAAATGTATCGAATAATAACAAAATTAATTATAATAAAGGCGAACATACTTCGCACCACAATGTGTGGTGTTGTGCCACTATTTTGTCACAGTTCCATTAAAATTCAAATTTTGGATTCGAGTAGATGTGGTGAAAAATAACCACTATTCGTCCAGTGGGTCCAAAAGACTACACGTTCACCAAAATAATATTCCTTAATATAAATAAAAAAAGTTTATATCAAAAATATTTTCAAAATATTATTTTCCTTGTATTTATATTCTGTTTAAATTGTTATAGTAACAAAATTACGAATACTAACGAAACTCTATGTTTTTATTTATTTTACTTCATATTTATTTATTAGTTTTTATTAATTGTAAATACATTCAATATCCATTCACTTCAATGTTTCACATCCACCAGGCGTCCTGTGACGGATCAGTTTTAGATTCTGAACAAAGTGAAGAAGCTAGTGTTTTTACAATGATGTTTATTTATTTTTTTTTTTCTGTTAACACTTTTTCGTATAGAAATACTTGTCCAAAAGTTTCGATCAATAACTT
>JAIPRM010010777.1:0-13484 GCA_025469315.1 Stegophylla sp. TES_Ste_2020
CTTCGTTCAGAATCGTTTTACTAAAGAAATGATTTATCGTTTCTTTAAAATTTAATACGCCCGTCAAGAGAATACCACCCGTCGTGCGAAGTACACCCATCGTGCGAAGTATGTCCGGCTTTTTTTTATATTGTAAATTATACTTAGCGTATAGATTGGCTCTTTTGATTTTGCCTGGAAACAAATACAATTTAAACTAATCATTTGATTGATATTACATAATTGGCTTAGTATAAAAAATTTAAGTCAGATACTATTGGGGGGTATGTGGAATTTCAAAGAAACGATAAATCATTTCTTGAATAGGACGATTCTGAACGAAAGAAGTTAATAATATAAAGATCAATAATGGTTGTCATTTTCAACATACATATCAAGAGTATTTGACCCAAAGAGCGAAGAATATCCGTGGTGCGAAGTATGTTTGGCCTTCTTACCTTTACTTTACTTTACTTTTTTTTTATCTAATAAATAAAGGAATAAATATTCAATGAGAAAAAAAATGTTTGAAAAATGTCAAAACATTTTTTGACATTTTCAAAATTTTCTTGCGCCAAAATTTTTCTTATATTATCGTCTATTTATGTTTAAATTTTCATGTTTGGATCAAAAATGATGGTTTCCGGGTCTTTTTTGTCAAATTTTGGATAGTTTTTTTCAGAAAAAAAAAATTGAAGAATTCAAAAATTCAAAAAATTACCTCCTAAAGTACCAACTAGAGGAAAATCGGGTTTTAAAATTTACTGATCGAGACTTTTGGATAAGTAGATCCATACGAAAAAGTGTTCACAGAAAAAAAAGATAAAGATAAACAAACATCATTGTAAAAACACTAGATTTCTTCACTTCGTTCAGAATCTGAAATGATTTCTCCAATAAAAAAATCAAATAATATTTAAAAAAGTACTTTTTTCCCCTTCCCTGCTCCTCTTCGAAAGAAAGTATTTGAGACCCATGCAAAACAGTACAAAAATGATGACCAAAAGTGGCATATCTATCAAAATAACAAAAACCTTTCATCAGTTCTTACATATTTTTTGTTTTTAAAGTATATAAAATATAATAAAAAACGACCGGCATTTTATTACAGTAATTATTTTCCATGTTGATGTCATATTCTGGATAAATTATTTAATTGTAATTTATGGTTCAATGCTCTGATACAGACGTGATAAATACGAAAAAAAAAAGAAAGCCGTAAATTTAGCTCATAGACTACACAATACGCATACTGAGCACTTGTAAGGCAGAGTTGGGCGTATAATTCGAATAAAATTGTATTTAGATAACATTTTATTCGAATAAATTATTATTCGGATAATTTTTTCACTATTATTCGAATAAATATTTGTTTGAATAATTTTCAAACATTATCATTCGAATAATTTTCAGACATTCGAAGTATTTTCGTAAATTTTGTTTAGGTAAACTAGGGTTCAAAATTTAAAACAGGCACATATTATAATTTTATCATTATTATGTGTTCCACGAAATGTATGACGAGCAAAACTTGATGATCGCCGTTGGAAATTATCAATATCGAATATCGATCCAATAACGCGTTCCAAGGTTCGTTCCTTAAAAAGGAACGCGTTCCTTCCCAACACTGGAAATACTCGTCCAAAAATTTCACCAGCATCTTAAAACATCTGAAATTCTCAATTTCCCATTTATTAAGTATTTAGATTAACCTCCTAGAGGTCGCGCCTATAAGAATCTCGTTGGCAGTCGCGCCGCGGAGTTAACACCGCTATTTTATTTCTTTATTTTTAGTGTAGATTTTTAGAACTGTTATCTTATATTTTGCATAATACACATAAGGAATAATTTACAATGACAATTCAATTCAATTCAAAACAATTCAATTTATCAAATAACTTTATTTTAACATAATATTGTACATAAACCTCCTAGCGGTCGCGCTAGCGTGTTTACACCGCACCATTGGGAAAAACCGTTCACTTACACTTTGTGACTACATACTGGTGACTTTATGTGTAAAGACAAAATGCATGACTATTGCATTATGTTTATAAATACATGGTTTAGGAATAGCAGGGGGTCATACTAATCTTATCGATAAGTATAATTAAATAAAACGGTTTTTCCCAATAGTGCGGTGTAAACACCGCTAGGAGGTTAAGTTAGGTTCCAAGTTCCAACTAATGCTGGCCTTCCACTATGAATATTAAAGATAAAATGCCACAAGTTAAACAAATTATGGCAATGTTCATTCGATTTCAATTAATGAGTGGTTAATAATTAATGATTATGCAATATATGTTTTTATAGTATCGTATGTGTGGTTGAATGGACTATAAATATACAAGTATATTACAATGAACAACAAAATAATAATTAAACTAAAATAAATTATATGTATTTAAAATTTATTTTCGTACTTGTTTCCTATTTACTAACAATATCCCACAAAAATACACAGGAAAACCACAAACACCAAAGCACATTAACATATCTATATACCACCTTACTATAATTAAGTATAATGAAATAACATAGGTATAATACGTTATTACAAAATATTATCTATTAATGTATATTATTTAATTATTTATTATTCAATATGATTTTCTACAACTAGTAAAACTATAACTAAGATTGAGCGAGCGAAGCGACGATGCTGTTAAACGCGTAGCGACAAGTGGCCAAAACAGTTGTAAAAAATATTGATAAATATCGATTATCAAACCGCAATATCCCCACGTTGCGCAGCAAGTCAAACAAGTCACAGCAAAAGGAACGTATACCGTGATTGGGCGGAGCGAAGCGACGAGTGCCAAAACACGCGCAGAAACTGTTGATCATTTTTTTAGTTTTATATAATTATAATGTCCTTTTATTTAGTTTTATATGGCGCGAATTACAACCTTAAAAAGTGGCACAAATTACCAAAACTAATTTTTAGATGCAGTGCAAATTACATATATTTAATTATTTTATTTAATTAAAAAGGATCATTTTTTCATTACACGTACATTTTCCTTATCGTGACAAAATTATCCAATATGATTCACATGCTTATTTCTAAGGCTAAAATACCTAAACAACAATAATTATTACGATGCTTAATAATTTTATATGAAACTCATTTTACTGCGCTCAGATTATATGGAACCCCTTTCGACAGTCAAAGATGAAAAAAACACAAAAAATTTGTATTTCCGTTTAGAGTTTTAACCCGTTACTGTACCACTAGAGTACTAGACCAATATTACTACCCTAAAAAATAGTAGATATTTAGTATGATACCTGAAAGTACCGAATTTTTAAAATCTAATAATTTGAAAACTACTGACGAGCTCCGATTTTAGTTCCCACCGCCAACTCAGCGTCAAAAGATACATAAGATTTAGAAAAATATTTCGAACATTATGAAAGTCCCGTAACTAGGAAAATACCATAATATTTATTCGTACATTTTTCTTTTTTTTTTCTATGGAAATTAGGACTTAATAGTTTAGTCTCAATTTATGTAACAACATACAACTTTTGATGTTGAATTTTGTTACACAAAGATTGATGTTGTAAAATATTTGGAAGAGGTAGTTGTTATCGGTTTGGGGGTTAATAAATATACGCGTATTATGTGTACATATTATGTGAGTATAAAATACCGCGGACCACATAGTAATAAGAAGAAACAGAGACAAGCTAAGCCCCCCCCCCCTCCAAAAAAATAAAATACACGGCCCTTTAAATTTTTTATAAATCACATCAAGTTAATGCCATTAGAGGGGGCTAAATCAAACAAATAAATGTTTACCTCTCTACCACCATAGGTTTTTACTCCTTATTTCCGCCAATGCTCGTATAGAATGATTTTAAGTTTTTTTTTTAATTGAGAGATAAAAAGGAAGAATCAATATTAAATAATCGTTAACGAATACATTTTTTTTTTAGCATTAAGGATGATAATATTGGTCCTATATATATTATTTAATATTACAGAATTACAGATTGCAGTCTGAAGTACCACGTGTCTACAAGAAATCAGCACGGGCCGATAATTTTAAGCCTGGCTCGATCCAAATAGTTTTTAGTCACGATGTAGGGAAGATCTTCTCTACATCGTGTTTTTAGTCTTATAAAACCCAATCTGGCCCGGCCCGAATCTTTATACAAAAAGCCCGGCCCGGCTCAAAAATTATTTCCGAAAAAAATTTTTATATTATCATATTAACCATCTATTTGTAAATATCATGTAGTTTATCGCTGGTTGTAATATACCTATACTATGTATTTATTGTGTTGTATGTTGTATGTATTGTGATTTGTGACAAAACTATGCCACTGGCACCAGTTCGGGAAAATTTTTCTTATCTAACGCCTAATGCCTATTATTATTTGAATTCCTACATTGTAATAACTTAAATATGGTTATTTTTATCATTAATGACTATACGTATATTTCTGATTATTAATTATTATAGGTATTAACAGGCTTCCGACAGTGAGGAAGTAATGCAAAAAGCGTGAAAATATTACGTATTATTACATTAAGTTTATTTTCTGTAAACACTGAACAACAGAACAAACTGTGTTCACAGTAATTTACTAATTATATTGAAAAATTTTATTTTTGACCCACCACGACGATCCGAAATCCAATCAAAACCAACCCGAAATAATTTTCTTAGGCCTGGTCCCGTCCGCGCCCTATAACGGCCTGACCGGATACAATCTAGGTCGGACTGCCCCGGCATGTGCTGATCTGTATTGTCTACATATTGCGTAATACATCCAATAATTTGTTCTTACCAAAGAGCAGGGGGCGAACCCAAGATTTTATCTAGAGGAGAGAGCTTCTAAGAAATTATCATTTAAGTAAAAATTTAATATGTCCTATTATTATGGCAGTCATTTAACGTCATGATAATAAATACGTGGAAACGCCCATGGTAAAATAAAGTATTCATTTTACTATGGATACGCCATTCCCATGCTGACCTGTATTTATATTATTATTTTCGGTCTTGCAGCATGACGGGCTTCAACGAATTGTTTACATTATGTGATGTCAGATGTGATAAAAAAACGAATTACATGAAGTACCTATTCTGTATTGATGAAAATGGTATAACTGCACTACAAATCAGATAAAACAATGAAATGTAAACAAATTGCTATAATAAAGGAGAAGAGACAATCTCTTTCAGGACAGCGTTTTACCGCCAAATGCCATCTCATATTAATTTATTTATTATCAACGGTTTTTACACGTGTTTTGGCCACTCGTCGCTACGCGTTCAACTGCATCGTCTTTTCGCTCCGCTCAATCTTAGTTATAGTTGTACTAGTTGTAGAAAATAATATTGAATAATAAATAATTAAATAATATACCCGTTTGAAGTTAGAATTTCAACGAAATTCGTTAGTTTTACCTAAAATTACGCACTTCATCGAACAAAAAAAAAAAAATGGGCCGAACGATTATTTTTAAATTTGGTGCCTAGTTAGAGAATTTCATTGCAAATATTTTGGTGCAATAAAACTTCTTACAGACGAATAATTAAACATTTTACAAGGGTTTGATTCGAAAAAAATCGGAGAAAATACAGACAGATATCTATAGATTTAAACACTTGGTTGCCGAAGGTTGATAATGTTTTATTTTATTGCATCTTATTCACACTTTTTTTTTCTGAAAAACTACCCACAATTCGACAAAAAGACTCAGAAACCATACGACATAGACATAAAAAGTACGGACAAATTCTTATAATATTTGTAATTAACATCCAAATGGTTGGTAGGTAATGTTTTTCACCATCTGATATATTTTTCGACGCTGAATACGATGATGTGAAATAAAATTTTGCGTACATCAATAGTTTTCTAATTATTTTATTCTATTTTGAAAATTCAATATTTTCGGTAATTATACTAAATACCTACTATTTCAAAGTATGTTTAATAGTTAGTGTGGCGCAGTGGAACGACGATACCGTTATGACGTAACGGTGTCGGGGTTCGATTCTAACCCGGCAATCCGATTTTTTTTTTTTATTAACTTTCTTCGTTCAGAATCGTTTTATTGAAGAAATGATTTATCGTGTTTCTTTAAAATTAAATACACTCGTCAAGAAAATCCCACCCAACGTGCGAAGAACACCCCGACGAGCCAAGTACACTCTTTTTTTTCTTTTATTTTATTTTCCTTTTCTTTATTTATTAAATAAAAAATGAGTAAAGTAAAGTAATGTAAAGTAAGGTAAAGTAAAATGAAGTAAAGCAAAATAAATTAAGTAAAGTAAAGCAAAGTCAAGTGAAGTACAAAACAAGAAAGCCGAAAATACTTTGCACCACGGTATTCATCGCTCTTCGGGTCAGATATTATTGGTGGGTGTGTTGAAAATTATGACTATTATTGTTCTATATATTATTAACTTCCTTCGTTCAGAATCGTATTATTGAAGGAATGATCTATCGTTTCTTTCAAATTTTACACACCCACCATAATAAGTATCTGACCCGAAGAGCGAGAATACCAGTGGTGCGAAGTATGCCTTGTTTTCGTGTCTACCCTTTTTTAATTTTTTTATTTAAATATTGTTAACACCATAATATGTGGTGGGTGATCCTCGGCCGATTTGCCGGCCTTAGTGACCGTTAATGCATAGTAACGTGGGCCGCAGGGAATATTATTTTGTAAAATTTAGAAAGTACACTATGATATTATTTTTTAGTTAAATTTGCTATAACTCCGTTAATGTTGTTCCAAATGATTTAAAAAGTACAGTGTATACAGTGTGTACTAAAGACGTACGTAACATTTGTAATTAGTTTTCATATTTAATCATTTAGCCACAAATTCGGTTACTATGCTTTCTCAACCTTTTTGTTTCATGAAACGTGTTGCTTCTAGTAATTATTATACCTGGTAAGTAGTCATGTGTTGTGTTGCCTATATACATGCATTTAAGGCATTCTTTTATTTTCATAATTAGCGCGACTCTGTCGGTCATCAAAGAACTGAAATTTTTTGGGCGTAACAATATATTGGATCGATATTGATAATTTCCAACGGCGATCATCAAGTTTTGCTCGTGATAGATTTTGTGGAACACATAGTTATGATAAAATTATAATATGTGCCTGTTTTAAATTTTGAACCCTATGTTTACCTAAACAAAATTTACGAAAATACTTCGAATGTCTGAAAATTATTTGAATAATAATGTTTGAAAATTAATCAAACAAATATTTATTCGAATAATCGTGAAAAAATCATCCGAATAATAATTTATTCCAATAAAATGTTATCTAAATAACCATCTAAGTACAATTTTATTCGAATTATACGCCCAACTCTGCCTTACAGGTGCTCAGTATGCGCATTGAGTTGTCTATGAGCTTAATTTACGGCTTTTTTTTCGTATTTACCACGTCCCTATCATAGCATTGAACCATCAATTACAATTAGATAATTTATCACAGAATTTAACATCAGCATAGAAAATTATTACTGTGATAAAATGCCGGTCGTTTTTTATTATATTTTATATACTTTAAAAACAAAATAATATTATGTAAGAACTGTTGAAAGATTTTTGAAATTTTGATCGATATGCTATCTTTGGTCATCATTTTTGTACTGTCTTGCATGGGTGTCAAATACTTTCTTTCGAAGAGGAGCCGTGGAGGGGAAGAAAAGTACCGGTTTTAAATATTATTTGATTCTTTTATTAGAGAAGTCATTTTAGTGTTTTTATAATGATGTTTATTTTTTTTATTTTTTTTCTTTGAACACTTTTTCGTATGGATCTATTTGTCCAAAAATCTCTATCAGTAAATTATGAAATCGGATTTTCCTCTAGTTGGTACTTTAGATAGGTCATTTTTTGAATAACTCAATTCTTATATTTTTTATTTAGAAAAAACTACACAAAATTGGACAAAAAAGACCCAGAAACCATAATTTTTTGATCTAAACTTTATGAATATTTAAACATAGATAAACAATAATATAAGAAAGATTTTGGCGCAAAAAAATTTTGAAAATGTGAAAAAAAAATTTTTGACATATTAAAGTAAAGTTAAGTAAAGTAAAGACAAGACGGCTGAACATTCTTCGCACCACGGATATTCTTCGCTCTTCGGGTCAAATTCTCTTGGTAAGTGTATTGAAAATGACAAACATTATTGATCTTTATATTATTAACTTCTTTTGTTTAGAATCGTCTTATTGAAGAAATGATTTATCGTTTCTTTAAAATTCCACAAACCCACCAAGAGTATCTGACCCGAAGAGCGAAGAATATCCGTAATACGAAGTATGTCCGGCTTTCTTGCCTTTACTTTATTTTTCTTTTTATATAATAAGCTTAATTAGGTAATATTAATCAGTACACACTTTTTTCTTTTTTTTCTTCTATAAACACTTTTTCGTATAGATATACTTGTCCAAAAGTTTCGATTAGCAATTATTTGAAACCAGATTCGCCTCTAGTTGGTACTTTAGGTAGTTAATTTATTTAATTTTTCAATTTTTAAGAACTACCCAAATTTGACAAAAAAGACTTGGAATCATAATTTTTTGATATGAATTTTGTGAAAATTTAAATATAAATAGACAATAATATGAGAAACATTTTGGCGCAAGAAAATTTTGAAAATGTGAAAAAAAAATTTGAACATATTTCTAACATTTTTTAGATTCTGAGCGATAGCAAGGAATGTATTGGTTTTTTTTCCTATGTATGGAAACACTTTCTAGTAGAAATACTGATCCAAAAATTTTGATCAGTAACTCTATAGATCGGAAATGTTGTCTTGTTGGTACTATTGTGAAGTCGTTTTTACAAAAAATGCGCATGTCTAGATTACCCAAAAATTGTCAAAAAAACGGTAAAAAACGACAAAACCAATAATTTCATAAATTTTATTTTATGTACCCACTGTCACTCGTACAATACGTGGCATAATATTTTGAAATCATCTTTTATTTGTCCTAATATTATAAATAAACTAAGGTTATGTTCATAGTGTCTCATAGTATTAAATTACTGTATAATAACGTGTATAATAATATGCAGAACTCGTTGGAACAGGTTTCATGATCACATGATAAGCACATTTTGTCAAAGATTTTTAGAATTATCACTGAATGTGGTAGGGTGTAGGGTCTTCTGTAGAAAGACAAAGAATTCCCGCGTCTTTTTGTGAAAACGGAAATATCTTTAGTTTCGAAAACGACGTTGGGCTTAGAACTGCAAAATGACAAAATGCAAAACACGGATGTCTTGCTCTTCGAGCACTTATGAAAAAGTATAAATTACTTAAAAGAAATGCCAAATGTAATAATAATAATAATAATTATTAACAGCGCGAAGCGGCGCAGGTTATCCACAATGCCGGCGCCGTAGATGAACGATTCACGATTTCGAAATTGTCGCGCGTGCAACATCACTGCGCGCCAAACCGTTTTGTGGTGTAAGACACCAGCTAACAATATTCTGAGATGACGTTCTCGATTGCGCGCGTGTCAGACAAAGTAAACTCTTGAACGTCGACCATTTTGCTGTAGGTAGCGCAGGAGAGCACGACGATACTACCAGCAAGCTACGAGCAGCTGGTCCGTTGTTCCCGGCGCGTTGTTCCGATGATGGGGGGAAAACCGTACATTTTTCCTCGTGATATCGTGATAATACGCGTGTGGTGCGTTATCACATGGTGACAGGCTTCTGTAATAAACATTGCGGCTGTTGCTTCGATCTCGGCACTACATTCAATTCACTGAAACGCGGAATACATGTGAATACATGGAATACACATTAGTTGTTAATAAGTATATTTTAATATTTCGTTGTTCCCTTAGTGGTGCTTCAGAACAAAGATATACTTGGTTGAGGCTGAAAATGTGGGAGGTCCCACCCCCAAATTTTAAAAACAGTGGAAAAATTCGGCGGGAGAAAATACAGGGGTGCAGATCCCTCTTCCTGTAATTTTAAAAAAGTGAAAAAATTTATGACTGCTTGCTAAACAATTTATTAATTTAATTTAGCTAGTAAAATAAAATACTTATTTGAACCCCCTCAAAATTGGTTTACACTTGGCGGGTTGACGGGGAAACCGAAAAGAACAAAGATAAAATTCCCTCTACCCCAAGACAGCGTCGCTAGTACACAGGCTGCCGCAGCACCGACTAGATGTTAGTATCGTTCGTGGTACGCGTATAATCACGGTAGCGATTACTGTTGTCTTTTTTTTTTTTACCGTTTATATACATTTATACTGTGTCCGTACTACACGTCCCGCCATCGCCGTTGCTCCCGGACGGACGCGGTTTTGTTGTCATTTCGTTCGCGTATATTTCGCGTTTTTTTCTTTCTAGCCATTCTTTTCTTTTGGTTGTTGTACGTTCGTCGCGTACACGGAACACGGACATCGCCATTGTCTGTCAAAGTGTAGAAATCAAACAATCGCCACCCGGCCGATACGCTATATATTGTACACAACCGCATCTCGAGACTTGCGCTCCGCGAAACCTGTACAGACCACCACCGTAGCAGCTGGGCCTTCCGGTTGCGTCGACGCTGTGCCGTTCCGTACTGACGTTTGCCTCGTCTGTTCCTTGGTTATAGGCCACCGTTCGCCGAAATGCCTCTACTCCACAGAAAACCGTTTCTCAAAAACCCCGTACCCAGGGGCCTCAGGGATACGGACGAGGTGTTCTACTGCGAGTTGACTAAAGAGATATTCCTTAGTTACGAGTGAGTAGCTTCTTCTGAACAGTGGGAAATGTCGTTGTTGCACTGGCAACAGTTTTATCAAAATGGTTGCACTTTATGGTTTGCTTAAGAACACCGCGTTTCACCGCGATGCGTTTTGCGGCATTATCTGCGGCCCCGCCATCCGATTTTCGCCGCCCGCGAGTTTCACATGGCGCCACACGATCGATTCTCGTGCGTCACCCACGTTTGAGTTGGCAGTGGCTTTGTATTCCGTGTCTTCAATATTCGTTTTTCCAATTTAAATTTGAACTTGCCAAAAAAAAAAAAACTGGATTTCGCTCAAATTTCTACTTTCACCTCGATTTTCCATAATCCCGCGCTCCTTTAGTTCAAGGTTAATCTGTCTCGCGTTTTCGTTTCGTTCGAGTAACTATCTCCATCATTAATGTATATTAGGTATATTTTGAATTATTTATTTGTTTTTTTCGTGATCATTACATTTTTACACATTTATCTCTGTTTTACTATTCCTTTTGTCATTCCCATAAGCTCCATTTTACTAGAGTCGAATGACCTTTTTCTTTCATTAAGCCAGTATTTGAATAGATAAAACAGACAAATCGTCCATTGCACATTTATATTATAAAAATTTTTTGTAACAAACTGTGAATTAGATAATTTTGTTTTGAACACTATCTACATATTCAGGTTAAAACATATTTTCACTGCATATTTTAAATATTCTAAATTATAGATGTATTTTATTCTTACAATATTTATTAAAGTAATAAAATAAATGTAAAATTTTACATCGAGTTAACTTTTATTCTTGAATATTGTCATGAATATTTTTGCTCTTTAGCAATTCTAGTATTTTGGTTTTATTTTACACCTAAACTCAATAATACATTTTAGTAACTTGAAATGTATACCTAATGTACCAACCTAGTACACTTTTAGTATTACCTACACAAATTAAAAATATAATTTATCTTAGTACCTATATTTTTAAATTAAATGATTTAGGTATTAATTATTTTGTAATTTATTTATATAGGCACTATGTTGAAAGAATTATTTTATGCAACTCGCTAGTATGGTCATGTGAATTGACTGGTAAGAAGAATATGACTTATAAAGAAGCTTTGGATTGTGAATTAGAGTCAAAAAAAATGTTAAATGACTTTCCAAATGAGGTGAAACTAGTTTTATTTTTTGATTATTTAAATAAAAATACTTTATTTTAATAATTATATCTGTTTTTCAGCTTCAAAAGCCCATTTTGTATTTATTATCATTGACAAAATGTTCCTCTTTGAAAGAGCTCATTGAACAAATATTTAATTATGTAAGATATAGATATTTTGTATCAGAAATAGTGGATGTTGCTTTAGAACAAGATCAATGGTAAGCATTGTTTAAAATAAAGTAATACAATTTATCTTATATTAGGTTTGAAAGAATATTTTATTACAATACTTTTTTTTTATAGGGTAAAATGTAGAATTTTAGCTGTACATGCGCCCTCTGACCAAAAAATTGGAGAAAAAAATCATCGAAGTACACCTAAGTAATAACCTAAGTTTTGAATAAATTATTTAAATTTATTACTTTATTTATTTTATTAATTATTTTTTATAATTTACTACCTATTATTTTTATTATCTTAACAGAAAGTCAAATGACAGTAATTCAAGTGCAGTGCTTGCATTTTATAGTTATGATGTAGAACTGCTAAATACTAAAACAAAGCAAAATCCAAACGCTGAACCTATATATCGAGTGGATGGTGTTCAAATTCGAAGATCAAAAGCTTGTTTTACAAGAGATAGATGTAGATTTTTTATTACACATAATGTTGAGTTTAAAAATGGATTAATTTCATTGAAGGTAAATCTCATAGTAATGTAAACTTACCATATATTTTAAAAATTATTGGAAATAAAGGGATAAAATGAAATACAACAGTTCTATTTTAAAATGTTGCATGCAATATAATACGAGACGTGTCCCAAAAGTAAGGTCTCCATGCTCATAGAGCCATAAATAAATAAATTTTTCAAAATTTGGTAACACTGTTGTATAGTTTCGGTCGTACCCTTTCCAACGAGAGGCGGCTCAACTAAATCCGATGTTTAGTTTGCGTCTGACACGCATTTAAGATGGACGTTTCTATGTCGGCTGCCGCCACCTCTATTCCCATGTATGCTCAATGCGAACTTCGCGCCGTTATTCGTTTCTTGCATTCAACGGGTGAAACACCAATATCCATTCATCGAAAACTTTGTCAAACATATGGTACGGATTGCATGTCTTTAAAAAATGTTAGAAAATGGTGTAGAGAATTTTCAGGAGGTCGGACGGATATTCACGATGAACAAAGAAGTGGGAGACCTTCGATTTCAGACGAGTTGAAAGAACAAATTGAAAGAGAGCATCGTGAAGATCGACGAGTGACGGTTCGAGATCTCGAACAAAGATTTGAGTTGACAAAAAGTACCATTCAAAGGTTTTTTAATGATATGGGCTATCACAAATGTTGTGCTCGGTGGGTGCCTAAAATGTTGACTGAAGACCATAAGCGCCAACGCATTGAGACTTCTCGAGAATTTTTGTCTTGTTTCGAACAAGGAGACGATTTTTTAGACTCCATAGTAACGGGGGATGAGACATGGGTTTACCATTTCACCCCTGAGTCCAAACAACAATCACTGGAGTGGAGACATTCTCGCTCACCGAAAAAAAAAAAGTTTAAAGTGACGCAATCTGCTCGAAAAATCATGGCCACTG
>JAIPRM010010778.1:0-13483 GCA_025469315.1 Stegophylla sp. TES_Ste_2020
TTTGTCAAATTTCGGGTAGTTTTTTCCAAAAAAAAATTTTGAAGAATTGAGAAATTGAAAAAAAAATGACCTCTTTAAAGTACGATCTAGAGGCGAATCGAGTTTCAAAAAGTTATTGATCGAAACTTTTGGACAAGTATTTCTATACGAAAAGTTGTACACAGAAAAATAAATAAATAAAAATAAAAAATAAATAAATAAACATCATTGTAAAAACACTACATTCAGAATCTAAAAGCAGGTAAATTTTATTATATTTGGCTCTTCCTATACGAAGGAAAAATAATAATTTTAACTTGAACACCAGTTGTTCTTGACGGTGACCACTAACCAATTCGGTCTTTAGTAATTTACAAGAACACAAATATGTATTCAAAAGAAAATACAAACAATATAAAATAAAGGTCAAAACAACATTTCCTCATAAGATGTTAATCATTAATATTTCTATGATATTAGGTAAGCCTATACATGAACAAATGCATTCTCAATGCGATGCAATTATGGTATTAATTTGGGTTTAAAATGCACACACGTGGATGAAAATGTCGCAAAAATAATTCAAGGTTTAATTTGAGTACAATTATAAATCAAAAATATATGATTATCATTACCGCTAGTGTTTTGATTCATTCGATATTGTTTTCATGTTTTCCTTATTGTAGACTTACAGCACAGACAATTTTTAAATTATAATAAACTCAAAGCAATAACTATTTTACTCGTAAAAATAAGGAAATGAACAGTCAATATTGATAAACTAATACCGTAGTGTGTTAATTTCATAGCAATATATTATAATATTATATTTATATAATAAGTAGTACGTACTTAAATAATTATATGCCTACACAGCGTGCAGCGACCATTATATAACCGTTAACGCGACGATTAATAATATAATATTATGATTTATGACAAAATAGACCATAATTATCGGTCGTATACTTTAAAAGGCACGTGTTCCCCACAGTCAATAGGTGCTGTATTATTTTCTCAACATCATTTTGTGAAATATCACTAATAATATATAAGTCAGTGGCGTAACTAAGGGGGATGAGAGAGTGCGGTCGCAATCCAGGCCCGTTCGCAGAGGGACCCGAAATAATAAGAAAAATTTAATTAAAACTATTTTTTTCTATCATAATATATTATAAAACTAAATATGTATACATTTTTTTTAATAATTCAAAATTATTATAAATTATTACTATTAGTATACTATGTAGTAGCCCGTATAAGTGTGAATATTATTATATCAACGAAATGTATTTCGTACTATGTACGTATTTACTATTTAATAATATATGTAATAATATTTAAAAAAAAATTTTTTGAATTTTTTAGTAAGGTGAATGATATTCTTAATATATATATATATACCTAGATGAAGGGGTGCCCGCTGAAAAATTCGATCTCGGGCCCAAATTTTGAACTTACGCCACTGATATACACCCCCCCCCCACCTCCGAGGCCCCTAAATTGCACCTATGCTTATCACATCAGATTTTGACCAGAAGTAGTATGAATATTAAGTAGTAGATTTCAAAATAATAGCAGTTTTTATTGCAGTGAAACATTTCATTGGACTTTTATAGTTTCGTCGAAAAAATAATCAAGAGTTTGAATAGGTTGCAGCTTAGGTAGCACCGATCATCTAATGTTATTTTAGCTTTTGGGGGCGCCATCGCTCTAAAATAGCTTTTTTTTCAATTGATAGTGACACGTTTTTATTTATGAAGTTTTTGGAACATTTTTGTTTGTTTGGACGAATTAGTGAAGACTTTTGAATTATTAAAATAAAGAAAAAAAATATTTGTATCATGACAGCTGTTAGGGACGTAGTTTAAGAGGGCGAGTGTGTGCGCATTATAAAATCGAATTTGTTTTCAAAATGCTACAAAGTTTATCATTTTATCACGAATACAGTCAATGTTTTCAAGCATCGTTCTCCTCTCCACTCTAAAAATGAATCCAGGGGCGGGCGATTGTAAACTCTGCCAGAATACTGATTAGATAAAAAGGTGATAAAAAAGTCTAATGTTAACTCCGCCAGTTTTATTTTTTTTACCTGTAATGGGTACTTGTATACTCCGCTAGTGTTGTGGCTTTCCCGTAATGCGTCAAATCTAGTCATGACAAATAATCTGAAATCAGAACTACCAAATCCCTAGTGATGATATACGTTGGCTATTTATACTTTAACGAACTTGATCCTTCCATAGAGTTATTTTGTCTGAGTTTATTAGTGCTTATATCGTATGTGCTCTTCCAACTAATCATACTCGAAGTAAAATTAATTACTTGACAAATGGGCATTTTATTAATTTTTTTCAACAATTTTACGCGTCCGGTGAAAGAAAGTGAAGGAACCATAATAAAAGTTGCAATTAATTTATTAAAACTATTAGAGTAGAAGAACATAAATTACTTTTTACAAATTTGTCAAGTAATATTCATATTAATTCATGCTTTCCAATTTCAAACCAAAATTCTATAAAGATAAAAATAAATAGATATTTAAAAAGAAAAGTTGGGAAATATATTTGTGATAAGCCAGGGGAATACTAATTCAAATTAATAAAATGATAGTAAAGTAAAATACTAAAATGAATCACACATTTTTTCGTTGAATATTTTTTCCTTTATTTATTAGATAAGAAAAAAAGTAAAGTAAAGCAAAGCAAAGTTAAGTTAAGTAAACGCAAGAAAGCCAGGCATACTTGGCACCACGAATATTCTTCGTTCTTCAGGTCAGATACTCTTGATGAGTGTGTTGAAAATGACGATTATTATTGTTCTTTATATTATTAACTTCTTTTGTTCAGAATCGTCTTATTGAAGAAATGATTTATCGTATCTTTAAAATTATACACACCCTTCAAGAGTACCTGACCCGAGGAGCGAAGAATATTCGTGGTGCGAAGTAGGTCCGGCTTTCTTGTCTATACTTTACTTTTTTTTTTTACTGGTGGAGTTTACATAAACCCAAGTTTACCTGTTTTTTTTTTTTTTCTGGTGAAGTTTACACTATTAAAAGATACTTGTGGCGGAGTTCACATGCGCCTCCTGGGGACTGCTCGTGTCAGAGTCAATGTTGAATTGTTCAACACAAATTCAATATTTGAAATCAGGGCCCGAACTGTAATGAATAATTTCCAATAACATAATATAATATTTCTGTGATTCCACAATCCAAGGATCAAATACTTTGATGAAAAATTTCTTATACGTACATCAAATACGACTTACATACAATACACACACACACACACACACACACAAGCCTTAATTCATCTATTTTTACACTAATAATGACGTAATAATTATTTACCGATTACAAAGTTGGGTTTAATGTGCTCTGGCGCCGTTTTTATACCAATAATCACTGTACGCGTAGAGGTACCCACCGTAACGAGATATAATATACAACCACTGACTGATGACTACGCAATAACGCACCTCTAATGGGCCGCAGAGTCGAATCGTCATAATATCACATTTATAATAATATATCCATTAGGTAGCAGCTGGTATATTGTAATCCGTGTAGATAAAACCGCACGTGTGTGTTGACATTCTAAATAACGAAAGAAAATACTTATTTGTTGTGGTACGGTCACTGCCGTCGGTCATCGTTTATCCTTCGGCACTTTACAGTGTATAAATACAGAATATTTTATATTATTGTATATAAAACGTCAACAAAATATGTCTAACTCTTTCCCGACGATCTTTACCGATCAACTGAATGTACTTCGGTTTCGCGTAAATTATTTCTTCTATCATTATTTCATTTCTTACAACGTAACAACGGTTTGCCAGGAAGATTTGTCTAGGTCATCATAGACGCAATTAGAGGGGGACTTGAGGGGACTAAGCCCCCTCCCTCAGCAATTTTGAGAATTACATAAGGATAATGCTTTTTAGAGGCTAAATCAATCAATAATACATATTAGCCCCCCCCAAAAAACATTTTCCAAGTTGCGCCAATGTTGGTCACCGATACAAGCATTGTCACTTGTAAGCGTTGCTCACCCTGACAAGTGACAATTTTACTTAAATTAGGCATTTTTACGGTGTACCATTAAACAAAGTACAGATTTTGCTTTTTTAATCATTGATGAGACGCGGATACAAATCAAAAGCTCTAAAATTAAAGCTTTTGTACAATGTATTATTTACCTATTCAGAAAATTGGAAATCATGAAAATCGGAGAAACATTTAAATGTATAATTGAAACCTTGTATTTTCTACAGCAGTTTTCGATTCAAACACTGAACAGACAACTTAATAAATTAATCCATTTGTAATTCGAAAATCCAATATTTATGAAGATTAAGTTTTTCCAAAACGGAACTGGTTTCAATAAAATGTTTGGTACAAGACGTATTTTTCTGAAGTGCTTACTATACACGAACACTAGCAATTATACACTTATACCCACTGTCCTGGGTCACGTGTAATTCATTGTGACGTCATCTGCCTCTACTTAGTCGATGATAATAATATTTTTAGTGTTTCTCTACGAGTACGATTTCGGTGATGGGCACGTGAAGACTATCACGATTCACGAGAATCGTCGCCGTGAAAACGCCGTACACGCGAAATATACGCAATAATAATAATAATAAATAATAATCGTCTTCCGCGAGCTCACCGCTCTTCCTCCTCAAACTTCATAGATCTCCAGACGAAGAAGGACGTAATTCATTTTTAACAACATTATAGCATGCCAGTTGAAAATTTTCTTGTAATTTCTAAATCTGTATTACAACTTTTTACACTTTTTTAATAAACACAGTTTTTAGAGTTGGCTGGAAAACTGTAGTTGTATCACAAAATACGTTTAATCTATTTTGTTGCTGTATTTTTAATTTCTCTCTCAATTGATTTATCATGCGTATTAAAAAAAAAAAAAAAACTGAATTCAAACGTGACTTAAATTATATATTTTTTCATGATGTACCTTTTTTTTTATGATCCAATATTGGGGATTTTTTTGAATTTTTTGATTCATAACGTCCGTGGAATGTTAATAAAATAAATACAGCCGTTATCGGTGGAAAAAACGATATCACCAAACTGATTAAACCTATCCCACATTCCCACGCTGGTCCGGATCGAAACGGCGAGCTACGAAGAAAATCTTGGTGGACCGATCTAAATCTGGACCGGTCGAAAATGACTATAGAGCTCGGATGTTTATGACTTTGCATATTTTTTTTTTAGAGTAGCCAAAATTATACCATAATAAGATACAAATTCGATTCATGAAGATTGCAAATATATGCAATATTATTTTGCATATATTTGCATATTTAAAATTTTTGGGCATATAAATGTATATTTTGTTTATTTCTAGATTTAATAGCATATTTATGAATTATAAATACTATAGTACAATTCAATGTTTTTTTTTCAAATAATTACTTATTTTTATCGACCATGTATACATGGACCATGGACGTACATATTATATACCTGTTATCAGTCTTGTAAAGTATTCAAATAAAAGTATTCGAATAAATCTATTTTAATACCTGTTTTGTATTTGAATACTATTCTAAATACTTTTTAAAAATTTTATTCAAATACGTATTCTGAACATATTCTTTAAGTATTTTTATTTTATATTTTAATACTTTTTTCGAAAAAAAAATTTGTTTTTAAAAATAATATAAAATATAAACAGAATGACATAAAAGTTTTGAAAAAAGTTATGACGTTCAAATATTGTGACGGATTCTATGATTAATATAATTATGTAAAACATAATAAAGAGTCATTGATAATTAATGTAAGATTATAAAAATAAATTTATTTAAATCTAAAATAAAAAAAAAAAATTATATTTTCAGATGTATTCGAATAATTTTTCAAGTATTTAAAAGGTATTATGAATATATTTCTTGAAAAGTATTCGAATACATATTTGAATAACTTTTCATCCGTTTATTCGAATAGGTAATCTGAATACAAAATAAAAGTATTCTTTACAAGATTGCCTGTTATGTATTATATATTAAATTAGATAAGATTATATTAGTGAAGTTAATCTATAAATAAATGATTTTAAGTAACACAGCATTTGAATGCTCTATGCCAGTGGTTCTTAACCTTTTTCTAATGACGAAACACTTGACATTTTATAAGATTTTCGCGGAACACGATGATTTTTTTGCTGTGCACGTCTTATAATTATTGACCAATGGCCAGATAAGAATAAAAAAATTGAAAGACTAACACGTTTATTTGTTTGATAAGTATTGACCTTAAGCAATTTATCAAAAATCCGGAAGACTTTGAATGGATTTTAGAGGTAAGACCTCAAGCCCCCTTATTTTCGCATATGGATCTCATACTCTCAAGAGTACACAAGAAATCGAAAAAAAATCAAAATTTTAAGTCTATAATAGTAAAAATTTCAATGAATTTTAGATGTCGAGTGAAGCAAAAAAGCTAGTGTTTTTACAATTTATTCTTTATATTTTTTTATTTATTTATTTTTATGTGTACACATTTTCGTATAGAAATGATTTTCCAAAAATTTTCGACTAGCCACTTTTTGAAATCGGATTTGCCTCTTGATAATATTTTAGAGAGGTCATTTTTCGAAATTTTGGAAAAACTACCCGAAAATTTGACAATAAAAGACTCGGAACTATTCATTTTTGTTGTCCGAATTTTATCGAAATTTAATTATAGACAGACAATAATATTAGAAATATTTTGGTGCAAGAAAATTTTGAAAATATGAAGAAAAAAAATTTGGGAATTTTTTCTAACATTTTTTCCCATTAAGTTTAAAATTTTGGCGGAACACTTATCCCAAGTTCACGGAACACTTGTGTTCCGCGGAACACCGGTTAAGAACCACTGCTCTATGGTATGAACTTGCGGAAATTATAGAAAAAAATGCAAACGAAGAAATATTCAATCGTCAATATCTCAAAATACAAACAAATAAAATTTAAATGAGTACCTTTAAAATTTATTTTGAGTTAATACTCGCCATTTTTCGCACATATTTGTAGGAAAAAAATGTATACCTATTTAATACATTTTGAAGCATACTCGTATAATTACATATTTTGTAATTATTTAGCATATATAATGCATTTTATGGCATAAAATTGCATATTTTATCATTTTTAAATGCATATATTAATGAAATTTCGGTCATTAATATCCGAGCTCTTGGTATGAGTATAGTCGTTTTGTTATTGTCGAATAAATCAAAATAATTTACGATATGTACAATGTACACTAATATTAATCATTAAAATTCATAAATAATAGATAAATCTAGTGAATTATGCGCCAACGTTTTATGTGTAACGAATAAAAATGCAAATAGAATAAAGTAAAAAAAAAAGCAGATTCATCATTCTAGCACCCTATAAGTACTAATGTTTTAGCTCCACATCGATTATACATTTATTTTATTTTTATTTGTTATGATTCGTGAACATAAATGTGTTATGTTATATAATATGTACACCTAAATTCTTAGGCGTGAAATAAATGGATATTGGAAAGTCACACCACTACCGGAGAAAATAAAAATATCATCGAACCGATTAAATTTTCTGTTATTTTATTTATTTGTTTTTATTTTAATTTTAAACGCAATAATAGTCTTACCAAACAATGACTTTATTAACTAACTAAATGTAAAAGGTTTCCGCTTAACTCGTAATCGTTATCATTAATGATTAATTATTATTAAGGCTCGGAAGTTGTTGTATTTGCATGTTTTTTGTGAGCAATTAGATTTATTGCTAGATAAGCTAGAAATTTATTTCATGACACTACGTAATAAATATTAAAAGTCTATAAGTGCATATTTTTGCATATTTGGTGATTTTGTAGTTTTAAGAGCATATTTCTTAATTTTACAACTTTTTAAAGTATATATGATGATAAAATTTGAAATTTGGTTATAAAAAAACAAAATTAATTCATTTTTAGAGTTTTCATTAGATTTTAAAATGTATTATTGTACTTACTCTGTGTTTCAAATTCATTTTTATGAACATTAGAAACATAAAAAAAATATAAGAAATAATATACTTAGTTTTTCAAAGTATAAAAATTTGCGAATGGTTAATAATTTACGATCTTTTAACTTTAAAAATAATTTTAAAAATATTTAGTGGTTCAATGCAACAATTTTTAAGGTAGTAACAAAGCGTTATACTTAAATAAATTAAATTAAAATACATTTAATTAGGTACTTAACGGTTTTTTTATTTTTATTTAGGTTTTTCATATATATATATATATAATTTAATGGAAAAATTAAAAAAAAATAATAATTTAATTCATGAAACGTTTTTCAAGCAATTATTTTATTTTGTATATTTATTTCTGGAAATGTAAGTTGATTTTATTCATTTTTATCATACTCTTTTGAGATTATCTACGAAGCTTCATTAAATCCACCTACTTAAGAGTATTTAGTATGGGCATTGATTAATAAAATACTTGTAGTTATGAAAATTTTGTTTGATAAAAAAAAAAGAGCATATTTTTAGAGCATAATTGTACTTTTTTAAGCGCATAAGTGCATGCATATCAAATACTTTTTAAGAGCATTAAGTTCCGAGCCCTAATTATTATTAAATTATCTATTCATAATTCGGTTTAATATTGTAATTTATTAGTTTAAATTTTAAAGATTTAAATAAAATTATTACATTTATATGATACTAACTGTGCTAACTATGAAAATTTAAATATGAATATAGATTACGATGTGAATAATGTTTTAATGCAAGGCAATTTTAGATTCAGAGCGGAGCGTAAAAGCTTATGATTTTATAATGATGTTTATTTTTTTTTCTTTCCGGAAACACTTTTTCATATAGAAATACTTGTCCAAAAGTTTCGATCAGTAACTTAATAAGTTGGAAATCTCACCCGCATAGCACTTTAACAAGGTAATTTTTCAAATTTCTCAATACTTATTTCAAAAACGCGGAAAATCTATCGAAAATTGACAAAAAATGACAAATATGCTATTACTGAAATTTTCATAAAACTGACAATTGTTTTTTAACATAACCACAAAAATATTGCAACTATAAACTTGAAACTTTCATCAACTACTAAAAATGATCACAATTATACTTCATACAAGTTTTAAAAACATTTGATAAATTTTGAGTTAAGTACAGCATTTTGAAAATTTCGGAAATTTCTCATTTTTCTTTTAGTTTTTATGTAATATAAAACTTTGTTTTTTTGATATTAAGACTTGAAATTGGTAACCACATTCAACAAATTAATAGCTATCAAATTTTCCATGACAACTAAATAAACAATCAAAGCGAAATTAAATGATACGACAACAAATTTTTTGTTAACATTTTATTGACTTTTGTGTTATCTTAATAAAACTTATTTTTTTAGTTACGCCCATGGTTACCATGTTACCATGACTACAATGGTTATCATGTTGTCATGGTTACCATAGGTAATTCATTGGTCGCTATCAAATTTTCTATAGCACCGAATAAATAATCAAAGAAAAATAAAATGATGAATGTCAACCCTTTGAATTATTAATACGATTTTTGAAAAATGCTAAGTATAAAGTACCATCTAGAGCCGAATTCTGATTCTAAAAGTCACTGGTCAAAACGTTTGGATGATAAGTACTTCTGCACGAAAATAAGTTCACCGAACGAGGGAAGAGAATAAATAAATAAACGTCATTGTAAAATGATAAGGTTCTTCGGTCTGTTCAGAATCTAAAACCGAAAATCCATCTAAAATCTCGATGAACCGAAATTATTACTCAATCCGGTTCTGTCAAAACACCACCACTCCGCCTTCTCTCGTCGGTACCGTCGTCGTGCGTGCGCTACATGTAGCACGTGTAAATACACTAAACATAAAATTATTATTGTTTTAAATTATTTTGTTTTCTGTTGTTTGTGGCAGTGACGCGTACGACTGCGGTTTCGTGCGAATTATATACGCACGCAAATGGCGGGACGACTACGTTCCAGGGAGAGGTGTTGTTACTTCGGGCTGCCGCCGCCGCGTACAACTCGTGTACGGGTGGTAATAACAACAAACGGCAATAGTATCGTTTTTAAACCCGCAACGGGTACGCATTATTATTATTTTTTTTTAATAATAAACCGACGGGCGATGACGTCCGTGTTTTTCGCAATGGGTTTCCGCCGCCGCCGCCGCCATACAATGCACGAGTCCACCGCGATTGGTCCACGACGCATACGTTTTCCACATCCGAGCGGTGATTTTATGACCTCGGAAGAACGCATATATTTATCATACTTATTGCAAAATAATAATTATTAATCATATACATATAGTTGTAATACGCGATGTCCAACGTCATCGATAATTACTAATGTTCTCCAATAATACGTATAATCTTCTCTCGGACGCTTCTTCGCAGCAGTCGTGCGCACTTCCCAACCGGAGATCATCGAGTCGGCGGAATATGATAATTATGATTCCGAAGGAATCCAAAATTAAAAAAGTAAAGTATAGACAAGAGAACCGTATAAACATCGCACCACGGATATTCTACGCCCTTCGGATCACATACTCTTGGTCTTGGTGGGTATGTAGAATTTTAAAGAAACAATAAACCATTTCTTCAAAAAGACGATTCTGAACGAAGAACAATAATATCATTTTCAGCACACTCACCAAAAGTATCTGACCCGTAGAGCGAAGAATATCCGTGGTGCGAAGAATGTCCGGCTTTCTTGTCTATACTTACTTTACTTTTTTTTATCTCATAAATAAAGAAATGAGAAAAATTAATAAGAAAAAAGTGTTGGAAAAAATCCAAAAAATTTTTTTCACATTTTCAAAATTTTCTTGCGCCTAAATATTTCTAATTTTATTGTTTATCTAAGTTTAAATTTTCATAAAATTTAGATTAAAAAATTATGGTTTCCAAATCATTTTTGTCAAATTTTGGGTAGTTTTTCCCCCCGACAAAATTGAAGAATTGAGAAACTCACAAAATGACTTCTCTAACGTACCAACTAGAGGCAAATCCGGTTTTAAAAAGTTAATCAAGACTTTTGGAAAAGTAAATAAACATCATTGTAAAAACTCTAGTTTCTTCACTTCATTCAAAATCTAAAAAGTATAAACTTCAATTTAATATCTATATGATAGTCGCTAAAATATTGTGATAAAACAACAAATTTTTTTTTTTTATTATAATAATTACAAAATGATTATTTTATAACATTATACCTGTGAAATTATCTACATTTGCATATTTATAATCCCCTGTTTGAACTTGTAAAATATGTCTCCCCCTCCCCCCCCCCGTTGGCCGTATTATCCTTAAGAAATAGTTAGGTACAAAACGTTATAAACATCCTGATTAAGCGGCGTCGTTACGTCGTCGGCGTAGGAAAACGTTGTTTTCATAACTTTTATCTTGCCGGTTGCAGTAATAACCGTGGTCGGAACATTTGCGGTCAACACCTTTTTGGTGTCATGCGCGGTCGAAAATGTTCGAATTACTTGAGTATAAAATTTCAATTTGCGGTTAAATACAAACATTACTTTTAATGGCAGCTCTAAAATTTCATTTTGAGACGAGTTGTAATTTCATATAAGCCATTAGTCGCGGAGGACAACATTAAATGCCAATTAATTTTTTTCTGGAAGCTCAAAAACAATACTTTTTAAGCTCAGAGTTCATTGTATGTCTGATGTAAACAAAAAAAATAACTTTTTTCAATTTTTTTTAACTTCTTTGGTTTTTTACCGAGTTTTTCAAATTTTGAAGATTTCGGGATTTTCGGAATAATTCGATGAAGATTTTTCTTAAAAGATTCTGAATCAAATTTTGATACAGTATTTCAATCTTTAATATCGCAAGAGTTATAAAAAATTCAAAAAAACAAAGAGGAGGGGAATTATGTTACACACCGATGCACCATCTACTCATCGGTCATATTCCGAGCGTTCTAAGACTAAAAATAAATATACTTTGCCAATTCCAAAATTATCCCACCTCACCCCTTATAGACTTCCCTATAGTGTAAAAACATATTTAAAATTGGTAGTGATTTTTTTATTACATATTCGAAAGAGGAAGTCCACTGAGTTAATACTTAACCATAGGATATTTAGTCACATCTGTGGGTGGTCTTAACATCTTTACGACTTTACCTGAAGAGATTTGAACTTTTCAGGGGTCTTTTACTTAAGTCCCCTAAACCTGCCCCCTAATATCCACCTATATACTTGACAGGCGACAGCATATTATATTTCAGTATCATAATATAATTTATAATTATTATTTTATTTAATTTTCCAGTGTAAGGTAATAATTAATAAATAGATAAATTAATTAATTAACTAATTGATAATAAATAAAGAATACATATTATACAAGGTGATTTTTTCATGCACGCCCTCCCTCTTTTTTGGGCGCAAAAATGCAAAAATTTAGATTTTTTTTCGAAATGTTTAAATCACTATAAAATTATATTTTTCATAACTAAATTTTTCGTATCACTTTAAGGATGTCCTGTGGAAATACAATTTTTTTTTTCGAATCGCACCCCCATATTTTAACAAACGAAATTTTATTCAGGTAATTTTTCTGTAAATTTTGATGAATTGAAATCAAAACTCGAACGAGTGGTTTATATTTTAAAATACTGCGAATTAATTACGTGTTAGCTGGTAATTTTCAAGTATCCATAATAATTATACGTAGGTAACTAAATATATATCCAAGAGACTATTTTCCTTAATACTTCAATTTTAATAATTCAAAAAATACTCGTTCAAATTTTAATGTCAATACATCAAAATTCAAAGAAAAATAACCCAAATAAAATTCTATAGTAAAAATAAGGGGTTGTCATTTGAAAAAAAAATTGCATCTCCACCAGACATCAGTGGCATGAAAAATATGAGTTATGGAAAACATAGTTTTAATAGTGACTAAATTTATACCGAAAAAATCCAAATCCTTGCACTTTTACAGCCGAAAAATGGGGTGGACCAGTGGCGGATTTTACGCCTACGCAACCAAGGCACGTGCCTAGGACGCAACATCATTTGGGGGCGCAGAAAGTTTTTAGTATTTCATATATTACATTATAATATAATTATAAGAATAATAAAATGAAAAATACATGAATAAAAATAAGAATTTTATGTTTTTCAAAGTATTTATATAATGATTGATAATAATATATCAATATATTATTTTAGATAATATTAACAAACACACGTAGAATTCACTTTTTTAACTTTTTTACACATCTATGTGCACTATGTTAATTTTAAACAATCTTATTATATTCTCTATGTAAAACGACCATTTTTTTCAATTCCTACATTCTATTTCTTATTTAAATCTTTTTCTTTTCACTAAATTCATTTTCTTAACCTGATAATAGTTTTTTTAAATCGAAACCGATCGCTAATGACAAAAAAAAAAAAAAAAAAAAAATA
>JAIPRM010010779.1:0-13477 GCA_025469315.1 Stegophylla sp. TES_Ste_2020
ACTTTAAAATATGTTTATTTAATAAAAAAAAAAAAAAAAAAAAAAAAAAGAAAATTGTTGGTTGAATTTGAATTTTGTCTAATGTCATTCACCTGAAATATTTTAAATTTTTTTTAAATTCGACGTATATACAGCCTGTGTAAAACAAAAAAAGGTTTTCGAAAGATGTTATTTGACGGAATTTAATTAAAAATACCGGAAAATGAATTAAAAAAAGGAAAATATGATTTAAAAATGCACAATAAAAGTTTCATACGCGGATTCGTTATTACATAATTCAAATTATGTACTTACAAAGTAACATGTTTCACAAAATCACTAAAAAAAAATAATAATTCACTTTCCTACAAATTCACAGCCCTAGTTATAACTAGTTATGATATCGTCATCGATATTTTAAATATGCGACGTACGGATTAATTAATTAAATTTTGGCCGTAATCGAATCGATTCCACCGCCGCGCCGTCCACCCGGCGAATAATATTCATTTTGACCTGTACTTCCGACGACCCTATACAACGACCTCGGCCGCGCCGACGTGAAACTCACTTGTTTTACGTCCAAACGCTCTCGTGTGCGCACACGTTTAAGGACTTGAGGGTTTTTACCGGTCCCCGGAGGACGAGGTAATTGCATGTGAAACGCCGACTGTTTGTTATATTATTGTAATAATTTTTTATAATTTCACGTGTCATTTAGTACATTATCATATCCAAGTTTTTCCAAGTATACACGCTCGCGATTTTTCGTTTTGCCATTCTTTTTCTTTGAACCTAATTAAATTTCTTCTCACAGAATCATATTTCTTTTTTTTTGTTTTTTTTTTCTAGAATCTACGGAAAAACTTCATCGGTTACATTCGAATTTATCGGTTAAAATAAATAAAATAATATTATATTTTATTTTTTTCCACGATAGTCACTACTTTATTGTAGAGCAACAAAACTCAAGAAAAGTCTCATATACTTTCATAGTAAATCATTTTTTGAACACTTTATCTACATACGAAAATAAAGTATGAATAGGTTCATGAAAATTTATAAAATTACATAATTGTAAGGGACCGCCAATTGTTAATATAAGATTATAAATTATCATACCAGTATGATCTGCATATAAATAATATATGTAAGTTAGGTTTGGAGTTGAGTTCCAAAAGCCGAAATTCGTTGTAGGAAATTTTGTCAAGTAATATTAGTTTTGGAATTTTCACAGAATAGTCCATGTGTCGAAAATTATTAATTATAGCAACTCAAAGTTACTAGAGGGCCAATTTTTATAATTTTAAAATAATCTCGCGGGACAGCGAAAAAACAAAAATGGTTAGTATAATGTACGCATTTCATAAATTTATATACATACTAATTGTAAACATTTCTAATAACATATATATATATATTAAATATTATAAGACTGCCTTAATATTAATTGATAAACTGTATAAAATCAAAAATCGTTATATCCAATATAATAAATCACGTTCAAACTGCCAGGACGAACAATAATAATTGTATTCATTATATTAATTTATTTTATTTTAGATTCTGAACGAAGTGAAGAAGCTTGTGTTTTTACTATGATGCTTAGTTTTTTTTATTATTTTTTTTCTGTGTACAACTTTTCGTATAGAAATACTTGTCCAAAAGTTTCGATCAGTAACTTTTTGAAACCGGATTTGCCTCTAGATTCTACTTTAAAGAGGTCATTTTTTGAATTTCTCAATTCTTCAATTTTTTTTTTTGGAAAAAACTACTCAAAATTTGACAAAAACGACTGGAAAACCATAATTTTTTGATCCGAATTTTATGAAAATTTAAACATAGATTTTGGCGCAAGAAAATTTTGAAAATGTGAAAAAAAATTTTGGACCTTTTTTCTTCTTTAATTATTAACTTCCTTCGTTCAGAATCGTTTTACCGAAGAAATGATTTTTATCGTTTCTTTAAAATTAAATACGCCCGTCAAGAGAATCCCACCTATCGTGCGAAGAACACCCATCGTCCGAAGTATGTCCGGCTTTTTTTACATGCATATAATATAATATAATAATTTTCTATATTTTATTAATTATTATTTGATTCCAACCCTGATTAAAATGTCCAAGTCGTCGACACTTTTCGTTTGCTTTCTTCTGCGCGGCACTATAGCGATATTTTTTTTTCATTTGCACCCAAATTAATGTATACTCGTATATTTCGTGCGGTGACGTCGTTCGTGAACTCGAGAAAACGTTTTGGTTTCAATGGGGATGTGATTGGTGGGGGGGGAGGTGGCGCGGGGCGGGGCGGGGCGGGATTGGAGTGTAGCACGTGTGTCTGACAAAACGTTTTCGTCTCGGTGACGACGCGACACACAGGCATTTCGCGTCCGCTGTGATTGCGCCGAGGATCTCGCGCGTTAATATAATATTGTCATCGCTCGAAAACCGCGGTCGACGGAGTCTGAACCCCCTCCCCTCCTCAGCTCAAACTCGACCGCTCCTCTTTGCATCACTTCTCCGCCGCGCGATTCTCCGGGTTTTGATTAACTACCGCAGCTGCCGCCTCTTCCGCAGGATATGTCACGACGCCGCGGCCGTCCACGTGTCACGTCTGAAAATACACCGAAATAATCATCTAACGAGAATACAGTAGACACCGCAGATGATATGATAACGATATCCAAAGACTGTATACAGACAGAAGGACGTTGTATAGATTGAATTTTCGGCAGTAGAGTAAACGCACCGCACTCGTAAATAACGATAATAATTATAATAATAATAATTATAGTTGTATAATTTCAATGTTCAAATAATAATGACGAGAATAAATAATTACTCGCGCACACGTTGAGGATGTCACCGTTTTTCACCAAAATATTTATTACTACTGCATATTATATACATTATATAATATAGCAATCAATACAATTATTGGACGGTTTAAAATTGGCTATGCAAATAAGACTTAAAATCAATAAACACAATAATAATAATACAATAAAGCTAAGCGCACGTTGAAAAGTTTCATCTATGTACGTAAATTATCTAGTTCACAAATTAAATCGCTTTAACATGTGAAAATGATTATAATGTGTTTTTATTTATCATCAATTTGGTAAAAATGATTCACCTTTGTTATATCCATGTTTAACATATTTTAAGCGCCATGTACGTCTTCAAGACTTGCTGGATTTTTTGGTAGAACTTTACTATGTGCGTCACAAATATTTTTACTAAATCGTTTTATGTCATTATAATATCATAATAAATCATTTGAATATTCTAATGTGTAGATCAATAAATAATTTGGTCTAAAAAAAGTTTTGGTTGCAAAGAGAAATGTTCATTTTGGTGGAAAACGGTCCGGTCCGACGTTGACTGGTCGAATGTTCGGGAGGAAAACGTTTGGGTAACACACAGTCTTTTTGGGTATGACCTCGATAACCCATTTCACATTTGGATTTCAATAGTGACATATATTATAACAAAAAAGTTATCAACGAATTATGTTGTTAACTGAATATATATAGAGGCAATACCAAATTTCCGTCTGATACAGTTAATTGAGGAGTTTATTAAAACGATGCATCTTATAATTATTATTATACGAGTGACTTTACAGCCAGGGGTGACCAAAATCTAAAAACTATTATTAAAAACCATTTTAGTAAACATTGTTATGAAACAAAGTGTATTAGAAATGGTGATTTCGCAACTTCTCACCAATAACATTTTTAATGTTTCTTAAAAATATTCTTAATCTATAAAATATACTAAAAATAAATAAACCCATATTAAAAGAAAGTGAAAAATATTTTATTTGACATTCAATTCATATTCATTTCAGATCATCTAACGACCGATTCTTATTTCATCTATATAAATGTATACATTGACATCTATATATATAGGTACTGACATAAGGAATTCGTCAGATTTATGTGGTTCTAAATAATAAAAAAATGAAATTATAAGACGAAACAAAAATACACGCTCTGTAAAATTACAAATAAGCATTAAAATATGCAAAATAAGAAAGAAACGTCAAAACACGCAACTCGTGTAATACAAAATTGGTATTATTTTAATAACAATAATCAAAATATCGGATAATACAGTTCTTATCACATTTAAAATAGTTTGTTCTAATATACATAATATGCATTTACATAATAAAAAAAAAAAATCCGTTCTCCAGTTATAACATAGTCGTGTATTCGGGTTTGTCAGGGCCGTATTTAAAGGGGTGGTTCGGGAGGGCGATAGCCTCCCCTCCCCGGTTATTTGAGAGGGGCGTCATTATTTTAGGTCAATAGTTAAAATGTAACATGTAATTCTTTGGAATTTTATACATTATCATGTTGCAAAATAGAGGGGTGACAAAATATTGTTGCTCACGGGTGGAAAAATCTTAAATACGGGCCGTATTACAGGGGTTTGTTACGACGAGAGAGAACTATAATTATCTAGGTCAAGGGTTCTCAACCTGGGGGGCATCACAAAATTTCAGGGGAAGCGTGAAAATATTCACATGAAACCACGTTGAATGTTGTTTATGATTATCTATATTTTGTTTTTATTATTATTATTATTATTATTTTTGTAAGTAGGTATGCGATTATTATACCTATGACATTAATAATTACAGTCACGGTGTATTTATGTAATGTAATATTATATATTTTGTATGTAACATATTATTATAATTCAAACTTATGGTGGTGGGAAGGGGGCGTGATTTTCAAAAGGTTGAGAACCCCTGATCTAGGTCACCGCACAATAATAACATTAGTCGTATTGTCTCTTTAATATCTTTTTAACGTGTTCGGGTCAAAGGATCGGAACGATTCTCGCTACGGTGGCTTTAGCTTCGGTTTCGGTCGCGGTCGCATCGTGTCGAGTTCGGAGTTCTTCGTCTTTCCTCTTATCATCATCATCATCATCATCATCACCATCAACGTCGACCGTCGTCGGGCCGTCGCCGTTTGTTTTCGGATCGGCTTTCGTCCCCCAGAACCATTTGCTCAACCGGCCGGCTGCCATTTTCGCACCGGCCACACCGTACAGGACCGACGTGGGCGCGATACCCGCGGCTTTTCTGACCAGTCTCGCGGCAACGCTCTCGTCTTGGCCGGAAAAAATTTCAAAAATTTCAAAAATTTCGAGATCCGCCTAGCGATCGACTTCTAACTCCGCGGCGACCAAACCCACAGTTCAACAAATTCAGGACTCCGAGAAAAACGCCAAAACAAACCTGACTAAACTATTTAAAAATCTGCAGGTGAATTGTGATTTGAAAAGTTGCCGGTCCAAACTTTTGGACAAGCGTTTTCATACAAAAAAGTGTTAGCAGAAAAACCACAAAAAAAAAAAAAACATCGTTGTTAAAATGTTATCTACGCAGAATCTAAAATGCTCTACAGTGGTAAAAATAGATACGTTTTACGATATTTTTTTTTTTTACGAATTTTTCGAGGAAAATATTCAAACAACTTGTGTCGTAAATTCATTAAAATCGTACTTAGGTATAATAAATTATTTACTTTTAAGTGAATGCAATACCCGAGTCCAAATTAGTTTATCATCCCCCCCCCTGTACAAAATGGGCTAGGAGACGCGCTTTTGACTCCTCTGGCTGCGTAGGTATTAGGTATTAGTGGCGCAACCAAGGAGGGTGTTTTGGGTGTCTGGACACCCCCCTTGAACCGTATTTATCGAAATTTTATTCAATGAGCATTGAAAAAAAAAAACTTTTAACTATACAATTATAACCTCTTTTAATTCAGAATGGTTAAAATAAACATAATATTTCAACATTGATAATTATTTCATAAAATAGGGTTATCTATAGGAATTAGAACATCCGTTACAAATTATAATTGACAATAATGTATTATGATATGGTAGAAACCAAAAAAACAAAATATCTACTCAAAATAATAATAAGTATTATTATTTCAAGTCTAATCAAATTTATCGTTATCGATCTACCAACTATCTACACGGTAGGTAGGTTAACATTTATTTTAAAGTTACTTGTAACATAATATTTATGGTGAAAAATCCTTTTCGATTTTTAGAGAAACTTAAAACATGCTTTGAAAATTCATAATGTCGAGTATGATAAGCTAAATTTTATTTATTCACTACGAATAACGTTGTAAAAATTTTAACTCAGAAAAAATGCATTTAGATTTTGTTACATGAATGTTCCAATTAATGAATTCTTGTAAAGAGTCTATTTATAACATTGATTCTAATTTTATAATTAAATAATTATAGTAGAAATTTACAGGTGGACACCTCGAAAAAATCCTAATTGCGCCCCACTGTTAGGTATTACGACCGGAGCTGCTTACCGGATGGATTTTGCGGCTCTCGCGTCATCCGTCCGGCTTCCATAACGATTCCTTCGTTGACGTTTTTCATCTGTTCACTGATGTTTTTCACCTGCTCGTTGACTTTTCTCACGCCCACTCGATACGTGGCCGACAACGCGTTGGCCACAGCAGTGGATCCACGCGGCACCGCGTTATAGATCGAATCGTTTTCCTTCGGACCTGTGCCTAAAACGGGTGGTGGTTCTTAGTGTTAAAGATGAAGAAGAAAAAATAAAATAAAAATATTATTGAAGTCGCACCCCCCCCTTCTATTTTGTTTATTTAGCCATAAGAAAGTCATTTACGGTAAATTTGGTCACGATCACACAGTTTTGTAAAATAAAGATATTTGGGGTCACGAAAACTAAATAGAATATTGTCCAAAACGAGGGCACAAGACGAGGATTACAGAAAATACTAATTTCTTCAGATCCTTAAAGTTCCTTGATTTAAAATAATATATACATATTAACGTACTTATTGGATTAAATAATGGCTGTTAGCTTTAAAAATGTATAAATAAAAATGCCGTACTTAACTTGAAATTGATCAAATATTTTTGAAATTTCTATGAAATTTTCTCGTAGCTATTTTTAATGGTTGGTGAAAATTTCAAGTCCTTAGCTGCATTATTTTAGAAGTTATGTCAAAAAGTAATTTTCAATTTTACGGAAATTTCGGTAATTGCGTATTTTGTCAATTTTTTTTCAGTTTTTTCGTGTTTTTAAGAAAAGTATTGATAAATTGGAAAAATGACCTCTTTAAAGTACCATCTAGGTACGATTCCGGTTCTATAGAGATAGTGATCGAAACTTTTGGACAAGTATTTCTATACGAAAAAGTGTTCACAAAAAGAGAGAAAAAAAAATAATAAACATCATTGTAATATCATAAGATTCTTCACTACGTTCAGAATCTAAAAATCATCTTACCATCGACGTTGTTAATTTTCTCGTATTCGTCCGCAATCTCGGTTCGCAGTCGTCCAAAATCTATAAATATATATATATAGGTAGGTAAAGTTAATAAAACATATTATATTATGTTCAATTTTCCTAACGTTTTAATTTCGACGGTTTTTCCTTGATATTAAGAAAAAAGACAACAATATTTTTCAAGATACCTTTTTGTATTTAAAACATTTATTACTAAAATAAATATCTTTTATGATTTTAGGATAATTTCAAAAATTAAGTCAGTATACTCAAAAATATGGAAATTCATCCCTTTTTATAAAACTTTAACCCCTTTGGGGCATGCGAAAGATTACACTTATCACGCTCAAACTTTACCATAATTTTTTTTTTTCAGATCATACATTAAAACTTAGGGGTCATTGCATTTAAATACCTACTAAGAAAAAAAAAAATTGACCTCTATAGCTAAAGCCACCCTAATATGTATATATCTATATATACTAAAGTAATTTTTCATACTTTCACTTGCGTACTCTTTTATCGACAACAAGTTTTTGAAAAATTCGGTGTTCTTAAGTACGTCGTATATCGTCAATTGACCGTCTCCTTTTTCTGAAATTCAGAATTCATAGAAAAAAAAAATTAATACAGTGGTTGTTCACTACATACGTATACCTGTTAGGTATTTAAAATATTGTGACCGCGAAATGAATAATAATTAAAACGTTACTCAGATTTACGTGCCAAAAAAACCTGATTTGTTATTGTCAGTATCCATTTACTTACCGTTTTTTATCTTTTTTAATTCGTCCACGATCATGTCCACTATATAGGCCTCCGGACCGGCCAAGAATTTCAACATAGCGATTCTGACGTTCGAGTGATCGTTCAACGGAAATATCTTCGCCATAATATTTTTGTCGTTCAGCGTGTCGACTATAGTTTCGGTGTTTAATCCCGATTCGTTATTTACTTTGTCTTTATCTGTAAAAAATAAATTTTTTTTAAAAAAAAGTGAATTACTCCTTATAATTATGATAGCAATATTAATAATATTTATTACAGGGACTGGAACCCGACAAAAAAAAAAAAAAAAAACCGGTTTTGGACCGAAACCCTTAAACAATTTGAAACTCTAACCGGACTGGAACCCTTATACATTTTTTTTTTAAGAACCCAAATTGAAACGGTAACCTATTTTTTTTTTAAATAAAGGTTTTTCCGGTTTTCACGGTTCATAAATCCAGTGCCAAATTACTATTCATATAACTACGAAATATTAATAATATTCATATTTGTATGGAGTATAGATTTGTTATGAAACACTAGATGAAAAACCAGAAATTTACTTTGTTTACAACATATATCATAATGTAATATTAATTTTTTTTTTTTTATGTAAAGTGTTATTTAGTGAACTTTTCAACATATGAACTTCAATATTGATCTAATTAAACAAAAATTTAATATTTTAATGTTCTCTACATTTTACAAAATGTAAAATATAAAGTTTGTACGGTTCAATTGACGTATCTGTTAATAAAATTGTTGTATTTGTAACACCACCTTTTTTTTTTTTAGAGTAATTTTCTATTTTAGAAGTAAACGTAACTTTACTAAATGAAATATTATGGTATTAAATTTTCTGAAAGACAAAAAAGAAAAAACAATTACCTAAAAGTGCTAATTAATTTAGGTTTCTTCGGTGGCCAATACAACATGTAAATTTAACAATAGATAATTACAAATATTATAGTTATATAATAAAGATTAAAGTCGGCATTGAATGAAACCGAAGCCCTAATTAAAAATTTTCTAAAACCGAAACCGATAAAATCATAATGGGTTCCAGTTCTCGGTTTATTGTAATTTTATAAATATTAGTATTTATTGAACTCATTATTGCCAGGTATTAACAACACCGTTCACTGTGATTATTCAATTTTTTTTCGTTATTTTGTGTATATAATATGTGTTTAATTGATTTAATAATTATTGAGTTTATGAAAATTTAAATACATCCCTTAACCGAATGTAATGACAAATTATAGTGCACAATTCAGCGTGAACCAACGATTAATTATTTTATTTTAGAGATAATACAAAATATTATTCAAAAATCTATAAACCAGTAAAATGTTATAAGTTTATGTCGAAATGACTGCTCATACACAACTCATCGCCGCCCATTAGGTGGTTTACGATTATGTTGAATTAAACTGTTGAGTATGAGAGATGCTGTCATAAAAAAAGAACTTGGCTTGAAAAAAAAAAAAAATATGAAAAATGATGACAGAATCCTTGCTCTACGCACTATTTAAATATATTCAAATTAAATTTATAATCAATTATTATTAGTTGTTGCTAAATAAATACAATTGTTGTACGCCGTCAATAAGTAATAATAATAATAATAATAACTTCTTACCGATTTCGGGATTCATATTTACTCTCTGTGCTTTCTGTTTTCACAAAGTGAAATTTTTAATTAATTTTTTTATAGCTTTCAAATTTCATTCGATTTAAACAATACTCACGACCATGGCATACGTTAATAAACTTAAGAATTTTAAGACGTCCATTGATAAACCTAAAAATAAAATATATTAATTAATCGGGATTAATCGGAATTAATCTCAACTATGACTTTTTGGTCACTCATTTATTTATTTCTAGTTTTGAGCTGTAATTTATAGAAGAAAAAAAATGATATTTTAACCACGCATTCAAATTTATATGTCTTAAGTCTGTATAAAATGAAAAGGAAAATAAAACTGGAAACCAATTCGAATATATTTTCTACAAAAACTCGGGAACCAATTTTGGACATTTTGGAATCAACTTGGACACTTAAGGTTTTATATATATATATATTTATGAATAGGTAATATGCATAATTTATGTTCACAACTCACCGGTTGGCAAAAAGTATTGCGCCAAGCTCGGTATCAGGTGATATCGATTGATCGTCGTTATACTTGTCGTTAATACTTGTCCCGTGGCTAAAGTTTTCAAAACAGCGTTTGGCATATTGTTTATGATGACGTTTTTGAATTGACCGGCGGACCCCGCCTGTGTACCGCCATTGTTTCCACCAACTGTGTATAGAAGAAACTTTTACTTTAGGCCAGTGTTTCCCAAAGTGATCACCCCCTTGGATGCGCTAGGGATACTACCCAAAGGGAGGGGAGGCGATTGAGGATACAAAATCGATTGAGAAGTATTATAAAACTTAGCGCAGTGACTGTTTCAATGTGAGTTTTCATTCAGCAGTCACAAATAATAATAATTTGAGGGGGTTGGTGGGAGATTTTAAAACACCTAAATGGGCGTTGAGTAAAAAAATTTGGGAAACGCTGCTTTAAGCGATACTCGTTTCTAAAACTGACGTTTTAAATTTAAGCCCGTCAAATTTTAGTTTAAAATATTAAATACGATCAGATACAACGCCAAATTTAACCAGTCCGGTGACAATTTTCAAAAATTCATTGCTCACCAGCAGCCATCTGTTTCCAATTAGCCATACTTTTGTTTGCTTCTGAGTTTAATCTCGACAACTTTTCCTTCATTTTTTGATATCCGACTTTAAAAAATGTCACTACCGAGTCTGATAACGTTCCTCGGACCGCGTTCATGATCGGATTACTTTTGACACCTTCTTCTGTCCGATAATTGATATAATAATATGTATATGAATGAATAATATACGATTGTGTATTCAGTCGCACATGTATTATGTAAGTTCTTACCGTTTTGACGAATAATTTTCTGGTTTTCAATGTCAGAAAGTATTTCCGCTTCCGTATTTCTTAACTCCGAATGTAAAAACGAATCCATGTAGGTGTTCAACAAATTCAACGCAAAGTTAGTGAGCTCTTCCGACCCGAACAACTGTTTCAAACTGTCGGACCTCTGGAGAACGCCAAGCAGGTGTGGACCGGCAATACCAGTGATCCCGTCTTGCTCTGAAATAACGAGCACCCATAGGATTTGAAAAAAAAAATAGTCCTTTTTTGGAAATATCCTCTTTTGCTTATTCAACACACTTCTACATTATCTACCAACGAAATTTTTTTATGCTACAAAATGACTTCTATATCTTGGTATGAATCGATGGAGTCTATAATATGTGGTATATTGTATGATGTATTATTATAAAATTTCTAATCGTTGGAACAAGTCACATTGTTTTTGGTAGCGAAGGTACGTTAATTTTGGCTACATACTACTTACGTCCCCCAAAATGGAAAACTAAGCGGGTAGTAAATACGATTATACCATTACAATCAACAGAGGCGTGTCCAGGATTTCTTTTTTTGGGAGGGGCTGATCAGTGACAAAATTCCATAGTCTTTTTTGATTTCATTAATTTTTAGAAATTAGAAGAAAGCCCATAAAATCATGATACTCTCGCCCCCACCACAGCATTTTTTTTAATTAGTATCTATGCACCATATACAGTATTATTTATTATAAAATGAAATAATAATTAAAATTTAATTTTAATCCTCTTATAAATTTGACGACTCTATGGGGTCATTTAGGTGGTGCAAGGTACAACAAAACCCAAATAATTTTAAATAATTAAAATATGTTTACCTGGTCAAACCTAAATGAATTTATATATTTGCCATTGACGATGATATCTTAATTCGATATTAATTATTAATTAGATAATGACTATAGATAAATACAACTTAGATTATTTAGACACTATAAAATGAAAAATTTTGGGAGGAGCTGCAATCCCCTCAGCCCCTGCTCTGGATACGCCACTGACAATCAATGTTGTCACATGAAACCTATTTCAAAATAAAATTCGATATCTATCGACAGGAATAAACTGTACTTATCTTATAGGTTTCATCATTTGTCACTCTTGACCATGATATATATTCACTACGTCATCTTACCGTCAAATTTATCACTGTAATCAGTAATTTGTAAGCAAGAGAAAGAAGGAATCGAAAAACTATATGTTATAACTGTTGACAAACACGGCGAATACAGCGCTAAATTATAATAAAGATTTTATTACATTTTAATAAAAATTCCCTCATTTTTACTCTCTTACTCTGGCGACTGATTTCCCCAGTGTGACATGTCAACCCTGTTGAGAATCACTGGGTCAAGTCATAAAGTACAGTCGTACGAGTTTCCCGCAATGTAAGTATATAATATATAATCAATAGATATTGGCAATTCTTACTGTCGCTTGCGTTGTTTTTCAACTCTTCCATAAGTTTGTCCATTACCGCACTGGCCACTGGGCCGGCCAAGAGTCTCACGGAGTCTGTAGCCAATTGGCCCCGGCCTTCTTCTGAAAATAGCTTTACCAAATTTTCCGGGTCTTGCAGGACGTACGCCAGATTCATGTTACCGAGTCCATGTGCCTGTTGTTGGCTGCTTTGTTCTATGACAATAATTATTATGTTAATGATCTAAAACACAGGTTAGCATGTATTGCAATAATCGTGTTTTTTCTATCACATTACGTTGGATGTGTATCATTTACCATATACTTTATATATATATATACGTTTAGATTCTGAACGAAGTGAAGAAGCTTATGATTTTACAATGATGTTTATTTTTTCTTTTTTTTTCTCTTTCTCTAAACACTTTTTCGTATAGAAATACTTGTCCGAAAGTTTCGATCAGTATCTCTATAGAACCGGAATCACACCCAGATGGTACTTTAAAGAGGTCATTTTTCCAATTTCTCAATACTTTTTCCAAGCGCGGTGAAAAACTGTCGAAAAATTAACGAAAAACGGCAAAATATGCAAAAACCTGAATTTTCGTAAAATTGAAAATTTATTTTTATCATAACTTCTACAATAATGGAGCTAGAAACTTGAAACTTTCACCACCTACTAAAAACGGTGAAAAGAACATTTTCTAACAATATCAAAATGATTTCATCAATTTTGAGTTGAGTACGGCATTTTGAAAATTTCGGAAATATCTCGTTTTTTGTTGGTTTTTATGTAATAAAATTTTTGATTTTTGATATTAAGACTTGAAATTTTAATATGTTCTCACTGACATATGTGTCTAATTGATCTAAAAAAATCTCAAAAATCGTTAGTCAACCTTTTTTTTTATACCCGTTTGAAGTTAGAATTTCTACTGAATTCGTTAGTTTTACTTAAAATTACGCACTTTAACGTACATATAAGAAAATTGGCTTAAC
>JAIPRM010010780.1:0-13477 GCA_025469315.1 Stegophylla sp. TES_Ste_2020
TTACCTATCAAAGTTGCTTAAAAAAATTGGTTCTATCAAAATCTGTTGTTAAAATAGGTGTTTCTATTAAAAAAATTCAAGTTTTATTGCGCATGTGCACAATAAAATAATTAAAAATTCGAAAATGATCACAAAATGTGTGTTTTAGTATTCCCATAGCTCCTCGAAAAAACCCCAATTCAATCCAAGGTCACTGAACGGAAATATTTCGTGTTACCATTTTGGTGAAACACACTGTATACACACTGCATATTTCGAAAGCACGTTTTTCCATCCAGCCATCAATTTATGAAGACAATGACGATCGACGATTTCCGAAAAAATTGATAACATTGTCAAAATTACGTGAATTATTTTTTATTGCATCTATTTATATTTTATATCAATATCAAAACAATTACGACAAAGCTATGATTGCATATGTGTTTTATGTTCAATAAATTATTCTTGTTTATTTTATGATATGGGATGGACTATACGAGGGATTAAAATAGTTTACGTAACCAGTAATAGCGTCGTTACTTCGCAAGTCGACAATTCCAACTGGCTATACTAACATTACTATACAGAATACATATTTTTATGTTTTATATAAATAAAAAACTGTAAATTTCATTCAATTGACATTGACATCGGTCGTTATGAGAATGTGTTGGTCAGTGGCACGATCATCCACCGCTGGGTGGCATAAACTTACCACTGGGGGGCACGAGTGCCACGTACTTTGTATGTTAAAATATGCTCTGATTCTATTAATTTTAAGTGTGTGTGTTCGTGAGTTTTATACATATAGTTTTAGGTTTAAGTAGCAGCTGTGCACCGACAAATTTGTGAGTTTTATATTATTTATTTATCTATTAGTATATTATTTTAATTGTTGTGCCAAACAGGCAATTTGTCAATTATTTATATTTGTACAATTTAAATGTTGGACCAAAAGGGCCATTTTGATTATGCTGTTTCTGTTGTTTATTTATTATCAATTTATCATTTTACACTTTTACGTATTGCTGTGATTTTAGATTCTGAGTGGAGCGAAGAATGTATCAGTTTTACAAATCTGTGTGTTTTTTTTCTTTTTCGTATGGAAGAACGATTTCAGGTTAAGATACTGGTCCAAAAGTTTCGATCAGTAACTCTATAGAAATTCACTAATTCACGAATTTAGTTCTAAGGACTCATTTTGTAGGAAATTTATTCCTCTAAAAATGTACTACTATCATAAATAAATAAAAAAAATTTCTGCCAATAATTCATGTTTGTGTATTTAAAAATTTCGTTTCCCCATATTAATTAAATGGGGAACAAACATGGTTTAGAAACATAGTTTTTCTAACACAGGTTAGAAGCCGAAATTTCGTTGGAATATTTTTTTCCAATGCTAAAATACTAGCCAACAATACCGAAAAAAAAAACGTGAAAAAGAAACCTAAAGAACATTCTACTTTTCAGGTTCCAAACCGATTGCGACTTGCCTTTATCTATGAGTTTGTGACGATGAAATAGCCGAATCTCTGTGCTCAATTTATACATTCTTGTTTTCGTAACTATTTATCCTGATTTTTTATATTATAATAAATTTTATACTCCGTATACAATTTTTATCATGTAGAAAATAAAAAGTGTAGGATATTATTGATAAAAAAAAAAAAAACAATTAGTTTCAAACTGCAAAAACCCCTTGAATGTAGTTCCGAGTAGTAATAAAGTGCCTACTATTAAAATTATCACCGTATAATCATTACAAATTACTTATTACTGTCGTATACAGTGTGACTTTAATTAGTCTCTTGTAAAGGTGTAATATTTTATATAGGTATCCGATTCTCCAGTATTGTCAATTGTCATAATTGTCATAGTTTCCTCGCTCAAGTGTCCACGTTACATCGAGCACTGAAATATTCGAGTGTAAAGTCTCTTGCCTAAAGTATTGTACTTAAAACTCAAGTGGCTACCATAACGGTAGAGCATTGATTGCAATAAGCATTAAAATATTACAAGTTTTTAAAATATTTTCAAATGTTTTCCCTCGATAGCTTTATAAATATTTTACCCGTAGTTAAAAAATTGTTATTACTTATTTTTAGATAAAGGGAAATTTAACATTTAATATAAAATCAAGACGGATGATAAATGTGAAAGAAAGAATTATTTATTTAGGTCATTTTCTGATGAAACAAAAATGTTCGTTTCTACTGCACAAACAAATTATTAAAATTGGCTTCACACCATAATGAGCTTTTTAAATTAAAATTAATTTTTTTAAGTTTAATTTTTTTTCAAAAAACATAATTACAAATAAGAACAATTGAAAACGTACCCGTTTTTCTACTCTCCTAGCCGTTGCCGTTCTTAAATTTATTTTATATTTTTAAAATTCTGAGTGGAGCAAAGTGTTTAACAATGATGTATATTTTTTTTTTGTATACAGTAACTTTTAAGATCAGAAATCACATTCAAGTTAGTATTTGGAAGAGATCATTTTTCCTAATTCTTAATAATTTTAAATAACACGGATAATCTGCCGAAAAATATAGTAAAAACGACAAATATGACGAAAACGAGATTTTTATAATATCAGTTTTATTTATTTCACTATTACTCAATATCTAACAAGACGGGAAATTTTAAATTTTCAGCCATTATCAACAATAAAGTAATATGGACAGAAAAATATTTTTAAAAATATTTAACCACTTTTAAGTTAAGATGATAAATATGAAATTTTGGAATAACTTTGTGTTTTGTAAGATTTTATCAAATAAAATTTCGAATTTTTGATATTATTAGCTTTGAATTTAACATAATTTCATTATCATATATTTCTAATTAACCTGAAAAATCTCAAAAAATCGTAGGTAAATTTATGTTTTATAACCGTTTAAAATTAGAATTTGAGTGGAACTGGTCATTTTTACGTAATATATATATTATATTAAATTAAACCATTATTAAACATTCTCAGAGGTGAATCTGAAAAATATTTAAGGGAGTGGCGAATGGATATCATACTATTATAGGTATAATTCAATAAAGCTTCGCCTCCTAATGGTATGCGGGTGGAGGGTGCGATTTTCTATCATTCTAGATTTTCAATATTTTCTTCGTATACCAATCTATTAAATGATGGTTTAATATATTATACAACCATGATCTACTACAATATAGTAATCAGTTTACTTCAAATAATATATATATGACTAGAGGAATCGGAACTTGTAGTATTTGCATTTTCTGTCTGGTAAATCTTAGAACATAATCAGTGCTAAAAAGTAATTTTTATACTGCTACAATTTTTAAGACCTAATCATGACATAATATGGCATAACATTGTTGTAAAAATTATTGTTTTTAGTCTATATTAATTTCCAAACCTTATCGTAATCGTAATGAAGAAATTCGTTAAATTTACCTAAAATTACACAATTTAACGTACATAAAAGAAAATATTGGCCCAACCGATTTTTTTTGAAACTTGGTGCCTAGATAGAGAATTTCATTTTGAGCGAACAAAGAATTAAACATTTTACAAGGGTTAGATTTAAAAACATTGGAAAAATTAATAATTCGTTATCATGATAGTATTTTCCCCCATCGTAAGTGTTTTTTATTATTTATCGACTATGTTAATTAAGTTTATGGAGTAATTCATGCTTACATATTTATTAATAAATAGTTACATACTATTCAGTGTATACCTATAATAACATTATAATATTCACCAACAAACAAGGGCATCCATTAATTGAATTTCAAAAGGGGTACAAATTTTAATAAATTATTATGTTTTTATATTAATTACCAGTTTTAGCAACAATCCATCATTGGTAAATGTTCTCCCTCCTCCAGAGTAATTTGGAATTTTCCCTTCAAAAATTTATAATTTCTTTTCACCTCCTTTTGTCACTGACTACATTTTGCATCCATATGTTAAAACTGGACGTAGATAACTCGGGTATAGGATAGTCTTTGAATTTATATTTAGGAATTTGAACTTTAATAGTTTTATGCTATTGAAAAATACCGTTTATTCGTTGTATACTTTATGATTCAGTTTGGGAACAATACAAAAATACAACAAAATGATTTTTGAAATTTTGCAAGGGAGGGACAAGTCCCTCTCCTGACCTCCCCCCAATGAGCGCCCATATAAAATGAATTATTTTATTTATTTAATTATCGAGCCTTGATGATGCTCATACTTAGGCATATAATATAATATAATAATTTAAATGCATATAAAACGTCACTTCATTCCACTAATAATTTAAGAATTTCACTCACTCTATATAACATTGTACAGCGCTTGTCGCATTGTTATAGTATGATTTTATGGTAGAGCATGCGCAAAACTGTACACGTTTTTTATATTATTAACTTCCTTCGTTCAGAAGGATTATTGATGAAATGATTTATCGTTTCTTTAAAATTTAACACGCCCGTCAAGAATATCCCTCACGAAGTGCGAAGAACACCCTGACGAGCAAAGTACACATTTTTTTTTATAATCGTTGTAGTCTAATTTTGGGTAGTTGAACCAAAATTTTGGAAAAACTATTGAGAAATTCGATAACAATTTCTGATATTTTAAGGTATGGATAACTTTTGGACTATTGTTTCTACCCTAAAAAGTTTTTCTACAAAAAAAATAAAAAAATAATAATCATTATCGTGAAATCACAAGCTTTACTTCGTTTTAGTTAAAATCTAAAATAAAAAACAATTTTAATATTTAATAAATTATATTAAATATTAATAGATAACTTGGTTTATTTAGATTACAAAACAAATCGATAGCTTTTGATAACTATGCAGGGGCGTCATTTCAATTTTTTTTTTTTTGGTGCGCAAAATATTGAGCAGACCACTATTTATCTATTTTTTCGACATATTTGACATAATGAGCGGGCCATGTGGATGTGCCTTGCGGGCCAAAAATTACAATTTAGAATTTTAGGTACGCAAATATATACCCTGCGTACTGCAAATGACGCCCCTGTAACTATGCAAATCAAAATCTACATCCATCAATAGTTACCAAAATAATCGATTTTGAAAATTAGTATTTGTGTGTGTTATGCTAAATATATACTATTTTATCCCGTATCGACACGAATATGTTAGTCTAGTACTCTAGTAGAACAACCACAGTCACTAGGAACAAATGATACGGATTCGAAATCCTACCTAGAAAATTAAATTTTTTGCACTTTTTTCAACCGTTACTGACTTAAGGCGGCACGTTAAACATTACTTCTAATTATATTGTAGTGCATTTATGTTGATTAACAATAATTAGAGACGTTTTATTATTGTATTATGAAGTTTATATTTTTATTGTAATTTGAAATTATTTATGGAACATTCTTTAGTTGTAAGGGAGTATACGAAAAATCAATTTTTGTTTTTCGTAAGTATTGTATGTAACAAAATAATTTTTAGTTCAATATTTAAGCTCAGTACGTGTATATCAGTATAATATATAAGATCAGTGTAAAATCACTCAAAAATGAATTAATTCTCTTATTCTGGTCGAATTTTGACCACTTGGTGATCCTAGTACTAGTGATTACGTATCCTATTATACGAATTTTATCGTTTACATGAATTATTCGATTATTAAATAACAATTGTATAACATAATGGCAATTATTTTCTACTATTATATATTAACTGAAGATCCCCCAGAGTTGTTTTAGTGAAGAAATGATTTACAGTTTCTGTAAAATTCAACACACCTGCCAAGAGTATCCCGCTGAGGTGTAAAAATTACCCATGGTGCGAAATATATCTGACTTTTTTTTTATTGCCTCCGTTTAATTACTTTATAGACACTTATGACCGTTTTCCCTTTTAATGTGAACTTACAATACTTAATATCATTTAACGTACGTATTATGTAGATATATTTGTGTATGTTGTATAGTGTACATAATATACGACAATCATTATTGTTTGTTGTTGTTTTCAATACTTACCTAACAAATCCTGTGTTGTATACTTCATCGATCGCTGGTAGCTTGTAGCAAATAGTTCTCTGTAGTTTACCTCTAGAACAACCTTATATCTCGATGTCAGTGGTTTGTTAGTAAACTGTCTAGAAAATAAAAACAATAATTATTATAAATGGCATGTCTCGGTATTCACGAAATTTTTTGATGCATTCATCGAAAAATAACTTCTTTCTTTAAAATTAATTTTTCCCCTTTTACTTTTTACAGTTTTTCTGTAACTTTCACGGCACTGTTTACTCTTTGAATGCATTTTAATGAATTTTTTTCAATATATAACATGGTGTGGGTAACGTCTGTCCATCTGTGTTAGTAAGTCTATCGGGTTGTGTTTCGCCGTTCTTGTGCAGACCGTCCTCGTACGAGGAAATGGAACTATTGGCCTACGAATCTCTAATATATTCCGCCTTTGACGATATTTTGTTATCTGTGTTTTCCGTGTTAGTGAAATGCGGGTAAACAACCATGACTCACATTGTATAATATTATTATAGACATAATATAATTGTATAAACGATCATTATGATAATAGCAACTATAGATGTAATTCGGTAAGGGGGGAGAGGCTTGAGCGCTCTAGTATATATTAAGTGTCGTTTTAAAATTATGTGAAGAAAGATGTTATTATTTTTAAAAGCTAAAATTTAGGGGAAAAAATGTACTAACAATTAAACGCTCTAATTAAAAAAATAATTTGTTTTTTATTCTATCGAATAGATGAACATTTAGTGACATATTTTGATCAATCTTCCAAATAGCGTCCAAGATTTTTGGGACCCCATTAATCATATACATAAATTTGGTACTCAAAAACCTGCTTGCACTACCTACAATACTTATAATTGTACATTATACGATGTACGATATTTGCGTATTGTACATTAACAAGTTACGACATAACCATATTGATTCTGGGTGATACCTGTTTGCATACATTTACCCTTTTTGCGACTCGTTAGCGCACACGAATTTCTAATAGGTTCCGGCATTTAAAGAACTCAAACGTAGAACAAATTTATTTGTATAATGTATAAACTATACCAAAAGTCTACTATAACTCAAAAAAACTAACAATAATAATAATCGTGTTTAAATGCTTTATAAGTTTGTTTTCGAACATTTTCCTTGTCGCTTTTTACAGGCTTAAAACTGTCAACAGGCGTGATTAAAAATATTTGCTTCTTTTGTATATTTCATATAAATTACATGTGTCTGGTGTCATATTATGATTTCATGAATTTTAATATAATTTCTTCTTTGTCGTTGATTATTAAAATAATTTATTGATATGATATTTTGTGATCGATTATAAAACTAATAATTTATTGATGTGATATTTTGTCATTAATTATTAAACTGGCACTGCAAGGTACTGCAAGTTATAATATTGGTCTAAATCGGGATTAAGATTTAATTGATGTACCCAAATGAGACGTCATTTTTTATGTCAAAATTTGTATTTGAGGGTATATCATATTTTTCGTTGTGTGCAGAGTCGTCAGTTTACAGGTAAAAAATTGAATACTGTGCGCAAACGAGTATCGCCAATGATTCTGAACATTCTTCCACAACTGGTACGTTCAATTAAATATACCTACATTTTAAATAAATTTTTTTATTATAATTGAATAGGTGTATTTATTTATACCATAATTCGTTCCTCCAATTACTTTTGCACTTTAGATTTAGGACACAACTACTTTATTTATAATACAGTGTTGAATGTAATTTTTAAATTCTGAGTGGAGCGAAGAAGCTAAAGTTTTTATATTGATGTTTATTTTTATATTTTTATATTTTCTTTTTGTAAACATTTTTTCGTATGGAAATACTAGTCCAAAAGTTTCAACCTACAACTTTTTGAATAACAATTCGCCTCCTGATGTTACTTTTAATAGGTAATTTTTCGAAATTTTCAATAATTTTCTCAAAATTAGCGAATACTACCCAAAATTTGATAAAACACTTTTAAAACTATCTTTTTTATCCAAATTTTACGAAAATTTAAATATAGATTAATAATCATATCAAAAATAGTTTGATGCATGAAAATTTTAAAATGTGAAAAAAAATTATTTTTTATTATTTATATTAGGTATATTTATTTATTTAAAATGCAATACACCCACCAAGAGCATCTCACCCAAGGAGCAAAGAATACTCATGGCGTGAAGTATACCCGAATTTTTATTTTTATGTTTACCTGTCACTATGTAATTGAAGCTCAGTCGTATATGAGATATACGAACACGGTGGTTTACAACTACAGTTCATAGACACTGGTATACTCCACTCGGGAAACCCTGGTTCATTTTCCGGAGCACTAGGGTTACGCTGGCGCACTATTTGCCGGCGTAGAACATAAATAATTTTATTATATTAGAACGCAGACACAACTAATTTACACAACAAACCGGTGGCAACTAAATCCAACCCAGATCGCATATTTTTCAGCACAATTAATTCCGACCCGATGTGGCCGGGATTATATTTACCGCGTAATATTTTACTCCCTTCATTATACATGTATTATCCCTTATGAAATTTTATCCCCCGTTAAATATTCACTAGGTAGTGAAATTTTACCGGGACTTTCGAATACACTGAAATAAAATTATAATAGTAAAATTTTTAAATATAATATATATCCCTGATAAAATTTCACTAGCAGATATTTATCTCCCCATAACATTGCACAGCATGCCAAGGGTTGATATCAATTTGAATCGAACGCGAAGCTCGAGGGACGTGACACGAGCTGACGAAGCAAGCAAGGGAAGTTATGTGAAAGAAGCTGTGGAGCAAAGCAATGATAAGTCATAATAGTGCGAAGTGACAGTGCTGAAGGAATTTACTCCCCGGTAAAATATACAAGTGAATTTTTATCCCCCCTCCCCCCGGTAAATATTTGTTTATTCATTAGAGAATTTTTACCGAGGTAAATATTTATTAGTGGTTCTATTTAAAATACCCCTTCCCTCTTCCCTGGGTACACTAAAGATTTTTTTTGTTGGTGGGAAGGGGGGATAAAATTTTGAGGGGGTAAATAATCTCGGTTACACCAGTATTAATTTTAATTGGATTTGTACTAAATTCGGAAAAGATTCTGGGTTGTATTATTTCGAATGCTTTTAAGAAATTTGACTCCCCCACAATATAAACATGTTCTCTTCGTAATTAAAATATATTGTCAGGTTTTTGTTCATACATGTATAAAAACTATGTAATTTCAAAAGCCAGGATTTTCTTATAAATTTCCCAAATTTGTGTTATTTCTTCTCGAAGTATGGTCATCCTTGTATACACTATGATAAGATACAAAATATATTGAAAAGTAGGTATACAGTGTAATGTTAAACTGATTTTCAATTTATTATTGTATACAATTATACCTAAATGGCCATACATTAGGAAAATAAAACATTTTATAAATACCATCGTTAATAATCAAACACCGTATGTGTTCGATTCCACAGTGTGTTCCGAGACCTGTATAAAAACATATATACACAATTTGTATTAGATGTCGTATTATTATATATTTATCATTTGAAATACATGAAAAATCCCCAATAATGAAGTATCATTAATAACCATATACCTAGATAGGGTTTTCGATTTTATTTTAGTGTTTTTACAATTATATTTATTTTTTATTTTTCATTTTTTTTTTTATTTGTATACGTTTTCTTATATAAAATTTTCTTCAAGAAGGCACTTTTGAGAGGGAATTTTTTGAAATATCCAAGGTGCGAAGTATGTCTGGATTTCTTTTTATTTTTACCGAATGAACTTCATTCATAATAAATTTCATTAATTTCATTTTACAGTGTTTCTTTTTTACAAAATTATTTATAAAGTATACAAGTAAAAATTAGTTTATATTGTGAGATTCAAAATAAAATAATGATTGTGATTTTGACGGAATTTTATTTAACTAATCAAAAAAGGACCGTTTTGATTTATTTGAATCACGAAAATTAAGTCTACAAAAGAAATATTTTCAATATTGTTACATAGAGGATTTTATAATATATTAATTGTATACTTGATTGTGCCCACTGCCCTCTGTACAATTAAATGAGAGAAAAAAATTATTATGAGTGAAATATTTAATTATTTTACTAGAAAAAAAAAATTAGTATTATATAAACTGATATAAAAATATTTTATTTGCTTTATAGAATGCCAATGTGGTTTTAACTATACATAGTTATCACTTTTATCTTATACTATTTATTACAAATATCAAAAAAAAATTGTAAATTTTGAAATATATTTGATTACAGTAATGACCAACTTTATTAAAACTAACATTTTCAAATAATTTATTGATTTATTTATAAATTTAAAATTTGTATTTAATATAATTTAAAAGTGAAATTAATGCCAAATATTATAATTATTTAAACATCCATTTTCCTTTTGTCTCTTATTTAAGGGACTAACTTCAAAACTGGCGTTAAAATAATGTAAAATTTTGATTTTTCATAGTTGTGTAAATTTTAATTCAGAAGATACTATTTTACGTAAGTTAAATTGACTTTCAGGACTAAAATGCGCAGAGCTAACATTGGTTTAAATCAAGAATTGTATTACTCTTTTTTTTTCTAATGCATCTCTGTTTGAAAAAATAACAATTTGATAACCTTACCTTTGTACAATGGGAAAAAGTAATGCGTACAGTTGCACACCTCGTAAACAGTCCTCAGCCGGCACTTGCTATAACATGTATCCTCGTCGTGGGCCTTGTAATCCATCGTCGTGCTACTCGAATCCTGGTGGTACATAAAACACTGTTCGTCCTGTTCGGAGAGCCTATCTAGCGATTTATCTGTCAACACCTGAGCAACGCTGACCGATATGCGGGAAATACGATCGAGTGCCACATGCACCTTGTATCCAGTGGACACGTCTGGAAGGACGTCGGGTGTGTGTACCATCACCTAATGGGATTCCAAATTACTGCTTTTGCTTGTAATGTTCACCATTTATGTTATTTGAAGCAAATGACAGTTATTTTATTTTTCATATACTTTATGCCAGTGATTCCCAAACTTTTTTTACGTAACGCCCCTTTTAATGTTTAAAATCTCCCACCACCCCCTTGAATTAAATTTTTTTCAATTAGGTACCTTTTTTAGTCCATATATTTTTAAAGTCAAATAAAGCTATCAGCATCAATTCGATCATTCCGGTCAGGTAAAAAGTAATAAATCATATAAAATATTATGTATTTATTATTAAGTTTAAGTGTGACACCTATTTATAAGTATGTAATGACAAATTATATATTATCCACATATTTAATAATTCGTACAACATTACGATTATGTGACTGCAGAATAAAAAATATTCTCATTAAAACAGTCACTGCCAACTTTTATAATGCTCCTCAATCGAGCTTGTAACCTCAATGCCCCCCTTGGGTGATTCTAACGCCCCCAAGGGGGGCGATATCGCCCACTTTGGGAAATACTACTTTATGCATATTTCAACGTAAAATGCAAATTTTCAAATCTTATGTTATATTTTGGCAGTGACGGTTGTTAAAAGGAGAAAATAGAATATTATCTATTAAAACAATTTATTATCATTTTTATCTTATTTTAATTGCCATATATTATAATAGTACAACTGCACTATATAACCTATAGCCATTGGTGCAAACAGGGGGTTAAAAACGGTTTTTACCATCTCCGAGTACTGATATAAATCCCCCTCCTTTTTTGAGGTCTAATTATTATTACTTTAGTGAAATACCATCAATAATATGTTTTCAAATTATGAAATCTATACCGAAAAAATTAAAACTACATATTTTAATCATAAGCCATAGTCATTTAACACTTTTAACATTTTATCAGCCAAATTATAATAATATAAAAACTTGTTTACCGCCGATACACTAATTTCAAATCACTCATTAGACTCATTGAAGTGTCCGTGTGATCGTGTTCATCTGTTATGTTTTAGCGTTCACTCACCAATATAATATTATTACTTTAAAATGTTCATTATTTAAAAACAAAAACAAGTACATTGAAACGTAGACCTAAGTATTCCTTGTACGTCGAGAACGTAGCACGCTACGTTTTAGAGATCTAGTTTCGTCTTTGCCTACAGTATCTTTAAGTTAATAATTAATTAGGTATCTATGCGTTATGTATAAATAAATAAAATTAAACTTTGATAATCTAGTAGAGAAATATTGTTAATATTTCATTTCATTGATGGTTTACATAAACGCATTACCATTATTATTTCGAGGGGAGGGAGGAGGAGGTCAAAGTCTTCTTGAGCCTCTGTGTTTTTAAAACAAATATAGTAAATTTTCGATTCTGAGTGGATCGAGAAAGTTTATATATTGATGTTTATTTTATTTTACTTTACCCCCTTTTTAGGAAAACACTTTTTCATATAGAAATACTTGCCCAAAAGTTTCATACAGAAACCTTTTAGATCAGCAATCGTATTCTAATAGTACTTTAGAGAATTTCCAAAATTCTCAAAACTTTTTCGGAAAACAAGGAATAACTATAGAAAAATTGAGTAAAAACGGCAAAATAAGTAAGCGGTAAACAAGATTTGCATGAAATCGATTTTAGTAATTTAATCATTACTTCCAAGCTTTCCTAACAGAACTAAGAACTTGAAATTTTCAGTCATTCTTAACAATAGTGTATACAGTGGCGTATTTACGGGGGTGGTCCAAGGGTACTGGATCCCCCCCCTCCAGAGCTAAAAAATTTAAGTCAAGCAAATAACGGTAATGAATTAAGTAATGATAAGTATAAAAGGTATATTATGCATCAAAAGGGTAAGGAGGGGGGATCCAAATTGAAAAATATTAAATTCTTTGTAGACTGTAGACCCTTTAAATAAAATAAAAATTTAGGGGGCAGGATATAGTGTTTATTTGATTGATTTAGCATCCCAAAGAACATTAAACTTATGCAAAATCTGGGTCTTTTAGAGTTTTTTTTTTTTTTGGGGGGGGGGCTTAGCAGTTAGGCCCTGAAATCACCTTGATTGCGCCTATGACTAGACTCCTTATAGTTTACGATCTTGATTATACGTACAGGAACTGTTTTGGTTTTGTAACTAAATTTTGAACCCTCCCCCAGAAAAATTTGAAAATACGCCACTGAGTGTATATCTAACAAACGCAAAAATTTTGACCACATTTGATATAAGTATAGAATGATGGAATAACGAGTACCTTAATTGTTGTAAGTTTTTATCTCATTAAATTTTAAAATCTTAATATTATTGTCTCAAAATTGAGCATAACCTCACTTACATAATATTATATGTCTTATCAGTCGGAAAAATCTCGTAAATTGTAAGTTTACTTTATATCAAGAAGGGTGGTGAACCTTTTTTAGGTATAGTGCCAAAATTTTGCAATTGAGGATATTAAAACTATTCGCGTGTCCCCCCCCCCCAAAAAAAAAAAAAGCCGG
>JAIPRM010010781.1:0-13477 GCA_025469315.1 Stegophylla sp. TES_Ste_2020
TTTTTTTTGGAAAAAACTACCCGAAATTTGACAAAAACGACTCCTCGAAAACCATAATTTTTTGATCCGAACTATATGAATATTTAAACATAGATAGAAAATAATATAAGAAAGATTTTGGCGCAAGAAAATTTTGAAAATGTGAAAAAAAAATGTTGGACATTTTTCTAACATTTTTTTATATCGCTTTATTGAAGAAATGATTTATCGTTTCTTTAAAATTCAATACACCCGTCAAGAGAATCCCACCCGTCGTGCGAAATATGTTCAGCTTTTTTGTTTAAGTGTATTTATTAATTTTATAAAAATGATATACTTCTTATCGACATGATAGTGCCGCGTGAAGTGAAACGGTCCACGTGTATGGATAATACGATATGATAGGACAGCAATGACAACACACGCTCAGAATATTTTCCGAGGCGCCAAATAACTGATAGAATCTTTTTGTGATGAGATTTTCTGGTAGCCGACCGTTGCGGTGGCGAGCGAAAAAAAAAAAAAAATTAAACGCGGCGGAATGGGACGGAGGAAAAATTGTATTATACGGGGAAAAGAAAACAAACAACGGGACAATATCCTCATAAAGGGAAAATTGTTTTAAAGTTTTAATTGCGAAAGTTTTAATTACGTCAAGACTCAAAAGACCAGACGACGCGAGTGCAACTCACCCTTGCTGTTTTGCCGGCAATGACGACAGTAATTTTTTGGAGGGTCTTAAGTAACACTTGGATGTCACCCACTGTACCGTGAAAACTGTTTTAGGGAAATTAATTTTAATTATTTCACGGCACGAAATACCATACCTGTTCAGCAAAAAAAAAAGTGTTCTTGGCTTTACTCCGCTGCGCCAATCATCATTCCTTCGCGGGGATTCTTTGATGAGCTCGATAACAATTATTATTAATATTACAATAATAAGCGAGCGAGGAAAACGTCACAATGTGCGTCAATAACGATACACAGCGGTATTGTCGAGTTTCCATTTCAGTGCGGTTATGAACGATTGATCACGAAAATGTGCTGTGACCAAACGCCATGCGTTTATTTCAAAAAACGAAAAAAAAAAAAAAAACGGTAGGCAATATTATGCGGGAGCAATAAAATAAAGTAAAATCCGTTATTCAATAAAACAAATATATTATGACTATAACCGAATTTCGATTTCAAGTTAATAACGACAGGAAAATAAAAACTATTGTAATATTCATAAGACATTATAGGAATTTTATTGTCCAATTAAACACATAGGTACAATGAAAGTTTTAAAAAATTATTTCTCTAGAAGGTTGAATTAAAAGTAAAAATTGTGTAAGCAATTAAAACTATTTAAAAACGTATATCAAATGTAATATTGCAAAAATTTCATTATTTTAGTTCGTACAGCATCCCCTCGAATTTGAGATTTTTTGAACTCTGATTGAAATACATCCCTTCAATCCGCCTATAAGACAACCCTAATTATACTAAAGAATGAGAGTCATTGGTTCACAGGGCGCCGCATGTGTATATCATGACGGACATTTTCGAAATCTACCAAAATCGTGTTCTAAAGGCTGTGATTTTTTCAAGTGCACTGGTCTGAACTAAAAGACAAAAAAACAGTACTGTCATAAGTATTCTGAAAAACCTTATTATTAAGAATGCACTTCACTATTTCTCGTTTACTAAATACCAATATTATAAGCTTTTCTCTGTTTACTCGTCAAATGTATTTTACGTGCTACGGTAGGTACTGTTTATAATTATTATTATTGTATTATTTGTATCAATTCAGGAATATTCATTGGTGTAGCGAAATTGCCTATCCACGACGCCATTTACAGTTGTACTTTCATTACTGTCGGAGAAACCGCATTTATATAACGTATTTTGAAACGCCACGGAAATACGTCTTATACACGGGTGACGCTGAACTTTTGGAGCGCAGACAGACAAAATATATAAAACGGTTACGGATTCGTTTCTTTATTTCGTCCGACCGAGGTGTGTGCTGCTGTGGCACTAGCGCATTTTCGACGCTCGTCGTCATTATAAGTATAGGAATTTTATCGTTGAGTTGCGCCGGGGCGACGAAAAAAGTACTCGGTATGGATTCGTGCCGAAAAATAAAAATAAACCCCCCCCCTATCGGCAGCAGGCTCTGTCCGGCGGAAAATTACTCGTGTTTCATTGTCACGGACATCGCCCCCACCCCGGCCCCGACGACACGTATACTTTATAGACCCGGTAAACTATTTGCGAAATCCGGTCATGTGTTCGCGCGCCGCCGCCGGCCGAGTATAACTTTTTTCGCCCACCCTCCCCTCCGACGCGGATCGTTTTCGCGCGCCACCACCGCCGGTCCGTATGTGTATTATAATAGCTCGTACGCGAAACTTTTGCGAACTTTACCGTTTGCCATGAGCGCGAGAGGCGCTCGGAGGGGTGGGGGGGTTGGAAGGGACGAGCCGTCATCGAGTGTGTCGACGGAACGACCTACGTGAGGGGCAATGATGAGACGGTGTAAAAGAGAGGAGAAGAAAACAAAGAAAAAGAAAGAAAGAAAGAAAAAAAAGTGTTTGCACAAAAATACACTCCTCCAACTGGTTCACGGTTTTCGAGCGTCGTACTGCTGCACAGATCGGAGACGGAGAGGGGGACCGAACTTGACTTGTTGAAAGTAAAAAAAATAATAAAAGACCCTTCTGAGAAGAAGAAAAGTTATGCGATATATAAGAAAATATGCGAAATACACGAGAGATAGAAACAAAAAAAAAAAAAAAAAAAAAAAACAAAACGACAAAGGCGGCGTGAGGAGAGGCGGTGGTAACCGCGCTGCACGGTGAGAGGGGAGGTGAACGAGAGGTGTTTTTTTGCCGATTACGTGAAAACGAGGGTCGTCGCGGCATTTCCTGTCGCCGAGCGTTTCGTCCCGTACGTGAGACGAATACCTACAAATGCGAATAGCGGCGACGGACGCACGGCGTCGTCGTCGTAATAATAATAATAATAATAATATGTATATATAATATCGTTTTCTTCGCAGGACCGCGAGACCCGTGATGATGACTGGCTCCCGGCGGCGGCGAACGACGTGCATTCATCATATCGGGGCCACGAGACGGCGGAAACGGAAGCGTAGTAGGGGAGGGCAAGGTGTGGGAGATGGATTTTCGGGCGGCAGCATTTACGGGAGGGAGGGGAGGACAACCGCGGAAACAACAACGGAAACGCCGTACATTATTATACAAAGTGAGTACGCGCGGTGACGGTGCGTCGACGGCGATGCGTCATCTTACGCGTAACTAAAAAAAAAAAAAAAAAAAAAAAAACGAAAAAGTTTTCGGCACAAAACTCCATTAATACATTATTACAATAATAATAATAATAATAATAATATACATGACTGTACGGTAATGTTATACGTTGGTTGACGTAACGGTTATACACGTACTACTACTCACTGGGTCGAAAGTGTGTAAGGATGTTCGAAAACAAAACGCGATAATTATCACATCTTCATCGCGTGATGTCCGTGAATTATAGGAGAGTAGGAAGAGACGAGGCAGAAATGGAGTTACATGCCTGTTATAAGTATAATATAAGTGATCAATGGCGTATTTCGGGGGAGGGGGCGAAGGAGCGATCGTCCCTCCCTGGGCACCTCTGATTTTACATTTTTTTTTTTTTTTTTTTCTTTTGACTCGAGAGATGAAGGAAGAAGCTAATGTTTCGACGATGATAGTTTTTTTCCTTTTTATGAAATTACTTTTTGCACGATAACAATCGTCCAAAATTTTGGAAATTTGAAACCGTGAAGTCAAAATTTCGAGTTGCAATGTCAAAGTTGGCAAAAAATATTCGATACGTAACGCTACCATACATTTATGACTTTCAAATATAACTAAAAACATAAACATTGTACAACAAAAAAAAAGTAGTGCAATATAACGTGCGAGAAATTAATTTTACACATTTTGATACGGCCGACGGAGGGGGTGACCACCCCTATCGCAACCTTCTGAATCCGCACCCGGTCGGAATACGAGTCAGTAAAATGGCGGTTTTCCACCTTTTTTAAATCCACGTTTTAAAATACGTCACCGTATTTTTATATAACAAATTTAATCGCAATATCGTTATTTTTGAATTTACGGGGTTAAAAATCAAAAAATAATCTTTAAATTTACATTGGAAAGCATTATTTCTATAAAAAGAACTCCCCCTATCCTACTATATAAATTAATTTTATCGCCCGACAACAGTTGTGACGGTGATTATGACATAAGCCACTTACGAGCTCGTTTAAGTACTATAGTCACCCCAAACAGTGTTCGCGACGCTTATAATAATTGACCCACCCCCTCTCACGGGGGGGTAAGAATCATTGTAGTACACGCCGCGAAACTCAAGATTTTAACGTATTTTTCCACTTTTCTGTTTTTCATTGTTATTTTTTTTTATTAGCACTTTGGAATTTTATTGTTTCACGTATGTATGTTTGTGTGTGTGTGATGAAAAAACGGCTGACAGTATTCAGCGATAATATGTTTTCAATGTTGAAAAGACGGGAATCTTAAAATTTGAATATTAAAATATTATCCATTAGTACTTGAAAATTATATTATCATTTAATGATTTTAAATAATTCTTAATACCGGACAAAAAAAAAAAAAAGCCGGACATACTTCGCACGATGGGTGTACTTCGCACGATAGGGTTTTCTTCGCTCCTTGGGTGGTACGCTCTTGGTGGGTGTATTAAATTTTAAAGAAACGATAAATCATTTCTTCGATAAAACGATTCTGAGTGGAGCTTCAGTTGATACAAGATAATTTTACTTAAAAATTATAAAGTTTAATATTTTATCTTTGCTTTACTTTACTTTACTTTTTTTTTTTTTTTTTATCTTATAAATAAAGAAGTGGAAAAAAAATTTAATGAAAAATTTTTTTTTCAAAATTGTCCAAAATTTTTTTTCGAATTTTCGAAATTTTCTTGCGCCAAAATATTAATCATATTATCCGATACCTATATATCAATTTTCATAAAGTTTGGATAAAAAAATGAAGGTTTCCGAGTCGTCTATGTCAAATTTTGGGTAGTTTTTTCCAAAATAATAATCGAAAAATTGAGAAATTCAAAAAATTACCTCTCTAAAGTACAATCTAGAGGAAAATACGGTTTCAGAGAGGTACTGATCGAAATTTTTGGACAAGTATTTCTATACGAAAAAGTGTTAACGGGAAAAAAAAAAATAAACATCATTGTAAAAACACTAGCTTCTTCGCTCCGCTCAGAATCTAAAAAGGATCTACAGATCGCGTTTTACCGAAAACGACTGCACCGTACAAAAACGGTGGCGCCGATTTCGAAAGAATTCAACACAACAATCCTTTGTAATTCGTACGCACATGGGTCGTCGGGCGGCGGCGGTGAATCTTCGCGTGGGCATCGTGAAGGAATTTTAATGAATTCGCGGGTTGTACTTTAGTCATCATACGGTACATTACGACGGTATTCCACCACGCAGTATATTATTAATATATATATATATATATAGTACTGCATAATATGGGTGTTGTATAGCGTGATCTAATGACATTTCTGCATTTCATTACAATATTAGAAAATAGTTTACGATTAACGTGAAACGTTTTTTTTTTCTAACATTAACGTACAATATTTCGATTAGTGATGGGCACTATCGAATGCTATTCGAATATATTTTACACGACCGAATAGCAGGTTTTCCAATTTAAACTATCGAATAGCTTGAAAAACTATCGAATAATTATTTTTAAATAGGTTTTATTTAGTATCGATTGGTTCGAATGGTATTTTACTGTTGAATGGTTTTCGAAAGAATGTTATGGGTTTTATGAATACGTAAAAGTTATAAACCTAACGTAAGCAACATAACTGATAACGTTTAGACGTAAATCGTGAAAATATTTATAAACGGAACGACAAAGGATTTTTAATTTTTATTGTTTTCTCTAATAACTCGAATTGTAAGACTATCGGACAGTCCACTATCGAAACTATCGAATAGTTCGATGTCTATTCGAACGTTCTAACTATTCGAATGGTTATCGAACGACTATCGAATCGTTTGATTAGTGGGCTACAATCGAATAGTTCGATAGTGGCCATCATTAATTATTTCAATGCTCGTCTCTTACGGGTCGCGTTAAGATAAAGGTCTATTTACACATTTTACCGTTCCGTGTCCGATCAGTATCCGTTGTCCGTGCCCGTTCAGTGCAGTTAGAACATATAATATACTGAGCACACGCACGTTTCTTACGTTTTTACATTCCATTTTTCACCGTAGTTTTGGCTTTTGGGTGTTTGAAAAAAATTATAATATGACCGGAGTGTAGACGAATCGCTAGAATATCTAGCAGTAGTACTTGCCTTGCTGCTGGACGAAGAAGCAGAAAAGAACAACAAACAAAACAGGATTTGGGTTCATGATTTATGGAAAAAATGAAGAATTGAAGGCGAATTTGTTACTTCGTATGGAGAGTTGGTAGATCACGAAACAAAATTTTTTGAATATTTTCGAATGTCACAATACTGTTTTAATTTACTATTAAGTAAAATTGAATATGATATAAAAAAAACAGGATACTTTTTGGAGACCAGCAATAAACGTTTTTTTAATTTTACAAATACGTCTCACGAGTACGTAAGAACAAACCGATCAAGTTGTCAGTTGTCACTGACGGCTGTTTACATTGTTCCGTATTTTCCATGTCCGTATCAGTGGAATCGCCAAGAAAATTGTCTGCGACAAATTTCAAAATACGGAGACGGACAATACGGATACTGAACGGACACGTAACGGACATGTATAAACATGCCCATTTTATATTATCAAGTAAACAAATATAAAACGCCGGACACGGAACGGTAATGTGTAAACAGACCTTAAGAGTTTCTAAAAATTTAATTTAATTCATATTCACTAGGTATTGAATTCGAACTCGGTTGCAGTATAATATTATTCGACCCGCGTTATTCGCACGGTCATATTATATTGTATATGTATACAGAGCAGTTTACGCTGCGACAACACGCAGAACTTTTCCGGATCCGAGGCAACCATTAACGATTTTACAATCCGCTTATGTAACGCGTAATGACGGATGCAATATACTCGAAAGCACTTAGTAAAACTATGTTATTATATTAATATTTAAACCGTGTCTATACCTGTTTACCCGTGTCTATCCCCAAATTCCGCCCCTACTCGCAAAACGTCCAAATATTTTATCTGTTATAATATGGACGGTAACGCTTTTCGGCCAAAAACGTCCTTTTCATTTTTTTTTTTTTCTCTTTATAACCTCAAACATGATAAAATGTTGATTTCCTGTTTTCGCCAAAAACATGTAATTGCATTATTTTCGTACATATTTTCACGTTCATCAACACTTTGGGATGCATGACCATTTGTTTATTCCACATTAGTTTGTGAGTTATGAAATTCGTAACTTATAACAAGACGAAAATGTAATAATACTGATAAATGTGATCACGATAATAGTGAAATTCTACTGTCGACTTTGAAAAAAAAAAAAAAAACCAAACATACTTCGCACGATGAATATTCTTCACTTCCGGGGTCAGTTACTCTTGATGGGTGGGTTGAATTTAAAAAAAAAAAAAAAAAAAACTATAAATCATTTCTTTAATAATACGATTCCGGGCAAAATATTTTATGAATATAAAAAACAATAATAGTCGTCATTTTCAACACACCTACCTAGAGTATTTGACTCGAAGAGCAAAGGATACTCATGGTGCGAAAAATGTCCAGCTTTCTCGTACACACTTACTTTACTTATTTTTGTTCTACTTTAATTTTTTTTTTTTTTTTTTTATCCAATAAATAAAACAAAGAGAAAAAAGCGTTTGGAAAAAATTTCCAGAACTTTGTTAATTTTTTTTTTTAAAAACTTGTTAAAATATCGTCTGTGAAAAATCTTGATAATTCAAAAACATAAAAATAATTAAATAAAAATGTATGTTAAATATTAATTTTTTAACGATCCAATTGAACTATAATAATATTTCTATGAATAACGGAATAATTATTCATGTAATGTTTCTTAAAACGTCTATTATGTTTTCATCAAAGAATTTTGTATAATATATATATATATATATATAGAACTTCAGAATAATAATTTAAATTATGATGAAAATTAAATACATAAGTATTTAACTACACATTTCATGGCATTTTGTTCGGTAGAGATCAAAAGGAAAATAATTTCTATTGAATAATCTCATCATCACGAGTGGCTGATATTAAAATCATATCTACCTATTATAAGTTCGCGATGATGGCTATCAGCTAACGTCAAAAAGATTGTTGATGACGGAAAAAAAAACGGCTTTGTCGGTTGCGCCGGTTGAATTATTCCAACCTTAAAATTTAATTTCAAACGCGTTGGCTATGATTATTTTGCGCTTATATTTTCTTCTGTTCGGCCGATCAGATTGCATTATTATTAATTAAACGTTCCCCTTTCCAGTGTTGTTATTGGTTTTCAATTATTACTATATAAACGTACATCTCGATGAATAATACTGTTCGGTTATGTTATAATATATTGTTTTAATAAGAGAAATATAGGGTCGACACCGTTTCTGTAAATTCGAAACGGTGGAGTGAAGGTCAACGCGGAACGATTTAGTTTCCTAAATCCGTGCCCGACTTTAAACATGTTTTCCTATCATCACATAGTTAAACAACTCATTGGACGTTTGTATAATTGATAATAATCGTTTTGAATTTATAAATTTAACTCTGTGTCGAAAACTATAGCGTATAGTTTGGTTTATACCTAGTGAGTATCTACAAATACGTTAAATTTTCTGAGTATTTAAATTAAACAAAATCAAAATTAGAAAAACAACTAAAATCGTTTTACTTTATCCGTCGAGTTAGTGCATCGGTTGTAGTTGCACCAGCAGTTTGATATTTATATTTCGATTTGATACAATTAAATATTTGTAACATTTAAATCCTAAGGGGGTTGGGGTTATTTCAATTTACAACGAGTGTGACACATAAATGATTTTTTTTTTTTAATACAATGAATAGTTCATAATTCCGGCCACAAAAAAAAAAAAAAATTCAGTTTTTCAGAGTTGTCTACTGAACACTAATACTTTTTGTTTGAGATGGGTTTGATAAATAAAAAGTATTAAACTCTGTATTAAGAAGACCAAATGATAACTACTTAAATATTGTTATGATATTCCATGATTATAATATAATATTATATTGTATAATAATTATACAAATAATAATAATTACATTATTTATGAAATATAAAATTAACGATAAAAATAATAAAAAAAAAGTATTAAATTTAAGTATATAAACAGATTTCTATATATATATATATATATATACATATTATGAAAGCAGTTATCAGGGTTAGAAGTTTTATTATCTTACAGTTTATTAAAACTTAAAATTGTTTAAGAGATTTATCAGCTTTGGAATTTGCATACATTTGTCAAAATTAAGAAAACGAATTTTCTGGACTCGTGAGTTTTCGATGTAGTACACTCGTTAAGACTAATGTATTCGTTTGCCACTCAAAAGAAATTGTATTATAATCGAAATTGATTTTCAGTAATGTGCATTATGTACGTTATGAATTTTTTTTTTTTTAATATTATTTAATTTTGATTTCTAGATGCCAAATACGTAAAAACTCGGATTGAAGAAGTCGGCAGACAGTGAGGGAATCAAACTTTTGAGAAGACTTCGAAGTCATCAGCAGATATGAGCACTGGGATGTTCGTTATCCATTTACCGAATGATTTTTTATAAAAACCGTGAAGACCAGGGAACTTAGATGCTCTTTTGACCGTTTCCAGAAGTAATAAAACAGGGATCAGTGAAAAAGAATCCTTCATTGTCTTCAGGAGATAATAACAGAAATCCGACCAAGGAACAAACGATGTCAAGTGTTTCACTCAGACACGACTAACTGTGTCAAAGGCGTTTGTAAAGTCAACAAAAATTACGTCCACCTGATCACCTGTGTCACTATAACTTTTCTAATAATATGTCGGGAAAATAGAACAACGCTACTGGTGTAACAATATTTATTTTCTTGGACAGAAATCGTATTGTTCGTCAATAAGTATATATATTTACATAGAACAGTTTTGATACAGATCAATTTATTTATAATTAAAAAAAAAAACGTTTAATGAATTACAATATTCTCAAAATTGTTCTTCGAAAAAAAATAATTATGTAAATAAAAGTATTTCTGATTTTTATAAAACCTAAAATTTCATAGAAAATATGCTGTTCGAGTATATTATGAAACGTTCAATAAGCATAAAAATACAAAACAATATGAAAATAATTAGTTACTAATGTATGAATATTATATATATATATATATATATATATATATTTGAAAAAAATATATTTATAGCTAAAGTTTTCAAAAACACATTCGTAGCACGGACTAAAAATTATATAATATTCAGAATAAAGTGCATAGTGCAAATAATTTGTAAAAAATCCCAATCTAAAAGTTTATGTCAGTCATTTAATTGCTAACTTAATACCTAGAAAATTTCAAAGGGCATGTTTTAAGGAATGCTAATAGGAATTCATCAAAACGTTCAACAAATTAATAAATTGTGAATACAACAATGTAAACTATAATAGGTTTAATTTTTATACTTACATTTTATAGTAATAATAATATCAAAAATAACTTTATTAAAAATGTGGTTTGTTTGAATAATTTCAGTATGGTTACGAATTTTTTTATTATTATTTACAAACTTCGAATCTGTATACGGCTTTTCTATAAGATTCAATTGAAATTAATATTTTTAAAGCTCCCGTATTTTTTTTTCTACTTAGTACAATTTATATATCTGTTTTATTTTTTTTAAAAAAGGGGTTCTTCAATAAAAACTCGATTCCTTTGATTTAGCTTCATTTAGTTGCTATCAAATCAACTTTTTTTTTTTTTTTGTAATTATTTAGCAACGATAAGTATTAATTACTGCTTTAATCTCATTTCATTTTTTTATAAATACAAAAAAAATTAATTTCAATACATAGGAATATTCATAATTGATTTATTAGAAATACGAAAAGATAATAACATTTTTGTTTTCAATAAATTCGTATTTAATTTAACATTATTAAATCTAAACACGAAACAACAAAAACGTAAATTATCTTTTCATTATTTATTAACTATTTATAGTTTAAAGGTGCAACATCACGTATATTTACAATGTAACGTTAAATCATATTTTATTAGTTTACTACCCTTTCGTCACTTTACCCTTATAACATTACATCGGGTAAATCAATATCATACACTTAGTACAATGTTATCAAGTTTCGACTTGGCCTCATATAGTCTTCTGTTTTCAATTACATTACTTTCTCGGTTTTTGATTATAATAATATCATTTGAAATAAATCCAATTTAAATTTTTACTAATAGTTCAGAATATCTTATTCACGCTTTTATATACTTTTAAATTCCGAGTGGAGTGAAGAAGCCAGTGTTTTACGTCGAGTTGTTTTTCTTTATGTCAACAAGTTTTTGTACCATAAATATTTGTCCAAAAGTTTCGACCAGCGACTTTTCGTACCTAACCCACTAAATGGTACTTTTGGAAAGTTATTTTTCGGCGAGCACGACTCAAAATTTGAAGACAAAAAAATGACTTAAAACTTTTTTGCTTTTTTTAATACAAACTTTTTGAAAATTTTTGATATAATTTTAGACAATAATTTCAAACAAATATTCACGTTGTTTTCCTTATCAATTAATAATGGGATGCAAAACAAACTGAGTAAAAAAGAAATTTTTTGCAATAATAATACCTAAACTTTATAATTTTTTTTTTTTTTTTTCAAGTGAAGTTATCTCATATAAATCGAAGTTTCACTCAGAATTGTTTCGTGGAAGAAATAATTTATCGTTTCTTTGAAATGTAAGGCATCGACCAAATCTCATTCGAGGTGCGAAGAATACCAACGGTGCGAAATATGACTGGATTTTTTTCGTGAAACCTATAATATACTTAATCTATATTAATAGATGATAAACAAATACGACTGATGATTACTATTCAAATAAAATGTAATATTGTCATGATTGTGTTATCTGCATATTATACTTATTGACAGTGAGTTATAGACTTTATTTCTTGGGTTATGTTAATTTTGACAAAATTGTGACAAGTAGGATGTGAATATTGTGCTAACGAGGGTCATTAAATATTATTTTGTTAATACACTTAATGTGCACAAACTATTCTAAAATTATATCAACATCCAATGATGAGAATAATATAATATGTATATATCTTTTGATGGTATTGAATAAAGGCGAGTTCTCGATTTCGACAACACGTACTATAAAAGTTAACCTAGATATCATAAAAACTACTATTTTTTTAAAACCCCTATAAAAAAATAATAATAATAATAATAATACTTTTTCTGAAACACGAAATTAATCTTTTCCCGGTTTATGGCCTCCGGAAAGATTACTTAATTCACTGGAATTCGTTTTATAACAACGTTACTGAGTGAATATAAGCTTCCCAACAAATGGTTAAAAAATATATTATTTTTTATTATAAGGAAACAACAAGTGTTTTAATCATATCAGTATACATTGTGTACGTATTCTAGATCTAAATGTTTAATATTTTTGGTCAAAATATTTTTGTTGATTCGTACAAATTTCAAGTTTCTAATACTATTAGTTTTGTAGTTACTACTAAATTTTTAAAATTGATTTCATGAAATTTCGGCATATTTTATTATTTTTACTCAAATTTTAAGTCTTTTTTCCATGTTTTGGGATTTCGAAAAACAACTTTTTTAAAGTGCCATCTGGAGTCAATTTCTTGTTTACAAATCGACTAGATGAAACTTTTATATTAATTTTACCACATGAAATGCTTTTTACAGAAAAATAATGAAACAAAATTAAAATCATTGTAAAACCATTCTTTGATCCACTCGGTCAAAAATATTGAATATATTATTATAATTTGTTAAATGAGATTTTACCATAATGTTATAATCGGTATAAAGATTTTGTACGAATAAAAAATTATATGTGCAAAAATAATTACACTAGTGCAATCAGCGGGAGGGTCTCTGTGGGTCAAACAACCCTTTGAGTTATTACATAATATACTGTGTGCAAACAGATTAAAAAATGGCCTTCATTAACATCATCCCCCCCCCCATACACACGCATACATCCTTGAGTAATTATTTCTAGTCGTGCTAGAGACTGCGTATAGATGATCGCGATAATTTACTAAATAAAACATAACATAATATAAAAAGTAAATAATGATAGTGAATATTAATTAATAAACGATAGAATGAAACTTGTGAAATGTCGACCGAGTTAAATAAAAAAACCTAAGCTTTCACACTTTAACCGGTGTC
>JAIPRM010010782.1:0-13476 GCA_025469315.1 Stegophylla sp. TES_Ste_2020
TTCCGGGTCTGATATTTTTTTTTTCTTATATTATTAACTTCCTTCGTTCAGAATCGTTTTACTGAAGAAATGATTTATCGTTTCTTTAAAATTTAATATGCCCGTCAAGAGAATACTACCCGTCGTGCAAAGTACACCCATCGTGCGAAGTATGTCCGGTTTTTTTATATTATATTAACTTCCCTTGTTATTTTTTATATGCGTTGATATGTGTAATTTTAAGTAAAACTAATAATTTCTATCAAAATATCAACTTTAAACAGTTACAACTTTCTAGCAACATTATTTTGAATGTTATATAAAAATAATAATCGAATTTACAAAAATTCGGGTTATGCCGTTTTTTTGTCAGTTTTTGGGTAGTCTAGGTTTGCGCTTAGAAAAAGTATTGAGAATTTGAAAAAATGACCTCTCAAAAGTACCATCTCGACAACATTTCTGATCTATAGAGTTACTGATCGAAACTTTTAGACCATTATCTCTACTAGAAAAAGTGTCTCCATACATACGATAAAAAAAAAAAAAATAATAAAAAACACAGATTTGTAAAATCATTTTTCGCTTTTGCTCAGAATCTAAAATTAGAGTTGTGCCATAAAATAACAACAACCTTTTTTTTGCTCAGTAAATAAGTTGGGTTATTATAATGTAAAGGTTATGAGTATTATGACTTACGTCAAAACTATATCAGATGGTAGAGAGATTTAAAAGTATCTGATGCGTCACAAAAGGACGCGTACCGCAGGTGACCACCTCTGTCTTGTAGCTTAAATAAAGATATTATATTGACATAGTACTATGCTTAAAGGTATGATTAGAAATAAATGAAAAGAGGTGAACATAATTCTTATCATGGGTATTCTTTGTTCCTTGGGTGGTATAGTCTTGGTGGGCGTGTTGAATTTTAAAGAAACGATAAATCATTTCTTAAATAAAACGATACCATGTGGAGCTTCAGTTAAATTATAGACAACCATAATTGTCTGTTTTATATTGGGAAGGCAAGTTTCGCTATTGTTACATGTTTACATTCTATCCGAAATTTGTCTATGATAAGGACGTTTTTGCGGATATTTTCATGATTTAAACAATATTATTTTTAGGATGGGTAATAATACAGAATATAATTTGTGTCCATTTCATTATTCGTGAAAATGATTAATTTCGCCATATTTTGAGTTTAAAACTCTCATGATTAATAATTGGCACTGCTGATTTTAATAAAAATATAAATTGACTTATATATGAGTAAACTGGTATATAATTTTTCACCCTAAAAACAATAAATTGATTATGTTACGTAATAATTAGGAAGAGAAATCTGCTATTATTGGGGTTAACCGTCATTTGGGCCATAATTCTAAACTTTCAATGCTTGTGAAAAATTATCTGTAGTTGGCCAACTTTTATAAAAATAATGCAACGAGTAGAAAAACATGTGAAGAACGTTCGGTAAAAGAAAATATTGATTATATTTTAAATTTTAAAAGTTATAATATAGGTACCTAACGTTTTGACTGAAAAAAAAAATGATTTTTTACTCAAAATTTACCTGTTTTATACAAATTCTAATTTTAATTTTAAACGGTTATAAAATATATAAATATATTTTCAAGTTCTTAACAAATTTTACTGAACTTATCATTACATTCATTTCAATAATAGTTTATTAATTATATGTAACAATAAGAGAAAAGAGGACGGATTTTTCGCTTCTCGAGTGGGATACTCTTGCGAGTATAGGTAATGAATTTTAAAGAAACGATAAAACTTTTCTTCAATAAGACGGCTCTGAGTGGAGTTCCAGTTTATTTAGGACAATTTTACTCAAAAATAATAAAGTTTGTTATGATAGCAAAAAAAAAAAATTAATTTTATTCTCGGCCAGTTTTATATTTCACTATTAATCGTGAAATGCTTAAAAAAAAAATGGTTGAAAAATATTTCCAAAATGTTTTTCTGCCAAAACATTTCTCATATTACCGTCTATTTATATATAAGTTTTCATAATGTTTTGATTAAAAAAAGATTTATTCTGATTTTTTTTTATCAAATTTTGGGTAATTTTTCCTAAATATGTGAGAAAACTATTGACAATTTTGAATAACAAAACCTCCTAGAAGTACCATTTACAGCCAAATCGTAATTCAAAAATTTGCTAGTCCAAACTTATTGACAAGTATTTTATACAAAAACTGTACATAAAAGAATAAAGAAAGACAATCACTGTAAAAACACAGGCTTCTTCGCTCCTTCACTCAGAATCTAAAAGAGTATATTGTTTTTATTTCTTTATAAAATAATATAGATGTTAAAAATAAGTTTTTGGAGTTACTAAAATCAAGTTTGAATGATAGGTACTTATACCCAGTAAAGCAGTTATTCCTATATTGAGTTGCAGTGGCGCAGGTAGGAATTTTCATTGGAGAGGGGACATAAATTTATTATTTATTTACTTATTCAGATAATACAAACAAACAAGTGATAACTTATCATTTTTAGTACATAGATATTAATTTGTACACCTTCTATAAGCATTATTATTTTAATATTGGTAATGGTATAACAATAAATTGATACTAAGATGTGTTCTATAACGTAATAAAAATTGATGATAAAAGATAATATTTTTTTCTTATATTCATTGGTATAAAGTATAATATACTTTATTAATTAAAAAAAAACATTAAAAATATACAGTGTGTTTCGCTTGTAAAAAATTATCAGAGAGCCAACTTTTCTGAAAATTATGCCACGTTTAGAAAAACACATGAGGAATCTTTTGGTAAAAGAAAATATGGAATTTATTTTAAATTTCAAAAGTTTATCTTTTTGATTGAAATGAATATGATTATTTCACGTAAAAATGACCAATTTCATACGCATTCTAACTTTAAACAGAAATAAAAATAAAAGTTTATGCGATTTTTGAGGTCTTTTTAAGGTTAATTAGACATACACATACTTTGTATTAAAAGAACGTAACAAACAAGTTCTAAAATTTCAAGAAAGAAATTTAAATTTCAAAAAGATTTGATCAATATTGAGTTAAGTACAGCATTTTGAAAATTTCGGAAATTTTTCATTTTTTATTAGTTTCTATGTGATAAAATTGTTCATTTTTGATATTAAAACTAGAAAATTTAATATGATCTCACTGACATATACATATGTCTAATTGACCTGAAAAAATCTCAAAAAGTCAACTTTTTTTTTTTTACCGTAGTAAGTTAGTATTTTGACGGAATTCATTAGTTTTACATAAAATTAAACATTTAAACGCATATAAAAAATAACTGGTTCAACCGATATTTATAAAACTTGGTACATGGAGAATTACATTGCAAATATTTTGGTGTGATAAAATTTTGAGCGAACAAAAAATTAAACATTTTACAAGGGTTTTATTGGAAAAAAACATCGGATATAGTACGGATAAATTATTATAATATTGCTAATTAACACCAAAAAGGTTGGTAGGTAATGTTTTTCCGCCATCTTATGGGTTTTTCGACGCTATATACGATGGTGTAAATTAAAATCCACGTGCACCAATAGTTTTTCAATAATTTTATTCTATTTTAAAAATTCGATATTTTTGGTTATTATACTAAATATCTACTATTTCAATCGAATGTTCAACGATGTTAGTGTGGAGCAATGGGACGACAATACCCTTTTCGCGCGTCGGTGCCGGGTTCGAATCAAACCGTGTACACCGAATATTTTGTATTTTTTTTAACCGTGAATGACAACATATGCCACGATAATTATTTTTTTTAGATTATGAGTTCTGAGTGGAGCGAAGAGTATTTTTAGTATTTCTAGTATTTTTACGATGATTTCTATATTTTTTTTTATGAGTACACGTTTTCTTATAGAAATACTTGTCCAATAGTTTTGATCAGTAACTTTATGAAATTATATTTATCTTTAGATGGTACTTTACTGAAGTCAATTTTCAAAATTCGAAATTATTTTATTTTTAAAATTTGGGGAAAATTATCTAAAATTTAACGAATAAGGCTCGGAAACTATCTTTTTTTAATTCAAACCTTAAGAAAATTTAAGCAGATATACAATAATATAAGAAATATTTTGGTGCAAAAAGATTTTGAAAATGTAAAAAAAAAAATTTTGAAATTTTTTCTAACACTTTTTTTTATGTACACATTTCTGTATAGAAATACTTGTCCAAAAGTTTCGACCAGCAACTTTTTAAAATCGAATTCGCTTCTAGATGGTACGTTGGGGAAGTCATTTTTCGAAATTCTCAATTGTTTTCTCAAAATTTTGGGGAAAACTATCCAAAATTTGACCAAAAGGACTTGGAAACTTTTTTTCTAATCCAAATTTTACAAAAATTTCAACATAGATAGACAATAATACCAAAAATATTTTGGCGCGAGAAAATTTTGAATAAACGTGAAAAAAATTTTGGGAATTTATTTTTTATTTTTAGTAAAATTGTCTTTATTTCTTTTTCTTTATATATTGAATACCACAAAATAAAGTAATGTAAAGTCAAGTAAAGCATAGTTAAGTTATGTAAAGTATAGTCAAGAAAGCTGTACATACTTCGCACTATTCTTCCCTTCTCTGGTCAGATACCCTAGGTGGGTGTGTTGAAAACTATTATTGTTCTTTATACTATTAATCTACTTTGCTTAGAATCGTAGTATTGATAAATTGATTTATCGTTTCTTTAAAATTCAATACACCCACCAAAAGTATCTGACCCGAGGAGCGAAGAATACCCATGGTTCGAAGTATGTCCTGCTTTTTTGTCTATACTTTATTTAAATTTACTCAACTCTACTTTATTTACTTCCCTATACTTTACTTTACTCAACTCTATTTATTCCACTATACTTTACTTTACTTTTTAATTATTATTATACTGTATATGTTACTTTATAGTACTGTAAATAGATGAAGGTTAAGGTGGTTGACCTTAGAAAGATGGTAATGAAGGCGGAATAATATTATATCATTCCGTTTGTAAATCATTAATTGTATGCTGAATGGTTTTTAAATAATTTGGAGAATTTATTAACTACTCATATTCTTTTAAAATAGTATTTTTATTTTATATGAATTTATAAATTAAGAATTTTATTTTGTTTTTATTTTATAAGTTCATTTTTTTATATGTGTCAAGTGAAAACAATTACTTGAATTTTTATACATAATTTGTATAAATGTGTAGTATATAATATTATTTTAATAATTATAGGTTGAAATTTGTTGATTGATTTTATTTGTATTAAGTAAAAGTTGTGTTGTATTTTATTTCTCAACTATAATAATTATGCTTTTTGTTTTTAAAAATGTTTTACATAATGCAATTGAGAATATTATTGAAATGAATCAATAATAATAATAAATAATATTTAAAATTATTGAGTCGAATATAATAAAATGTTAATATATCCTCATCAATCATGGTATATGATGGAGATGGTGGTGAATAGTGTACGTAAACAGTGACCTTGCCGCGCCCTAAAGCTTTATTGATTTTGTTGTTAGAGCAAAATTAAAGCTGTGCTGCCACCTCCCGTCCGTTGTTATTTATATTTTAATAGGGATGTTTTTCTCATGTGATGCTGCTAATTGTTTACTTTTGATTCATTGGTTACTGAGGTTATATCTAATAAATAAATAATCACAAAATGTTCTTACCGGACTCGCAATATTGAATTTTTTTTTTTTTTTTTTAGTCATGATGTCTTTGATTATTGAGAGATACTATTATAGTAAACACCCCATTAAGTTTTTAATGTTTAAATAGTTAAATATCACTAGTACTTTACGGGTTGCTCAATTTATGTTATATGTTTGAATAAAAAAATGTGTGATTTATAAGTTTAAAATGAATTTATAAATGACAAATTGGGTTAATATCAATTTTAAAATGGTCCTGGATACTTGATGGTTAACATCAATTTTATATTATTTGAAAGTAGGTATTATATATAGTTTTATAGTCTACTCACTACTCAAAACATTTTCTTTGTAAAACATGTTTTGAGGAAGATCCTTTTCCTTATGCATATTAAATTTTTTGTCTGTTTCCCGATAACAAAATACATGTGTACCGATTTATTCTTAGATCATAATATAGTATTTAGTTTATAATCTAAGGACTTATTACTATATAAAAGAGTATTATTGAAAGAATGAATTTTTCACATCCTTCATATTATCCTTCTGTACATACCTCTAATGACTTTTTAATGACTTTTCTATACACTCGTAAATATACCTATTCTGATTGATATTATAATATATGTTTTAAAGAGCTTAATAACATTTTCTATCATTAAAATAATATTATTATTCAATTGTGTCATGATACATATTCTACTTACAGTTATACAGATATATTCTATAGTAACAAAACATATTATGGTAATTATTTAGATTTCAATTAAGTTCAATGTAATTACTAATTTTTGTGATTTATATTATAATTATATTAAGTTTTGAGTTTATATACCTCACATGGTAAATCATTTAATAAGGATATTCTTAGTTATTTGATTTTAATTTGTTGGTATAATTAAGTTTTTTCTAATATTAGGATAAATAATGTATCTATATAAATATTAATTATGATAATTATATTATTTTTAATAATATAATACTATACTAGGTGTATTAGTAATATTTTATAGACTGAATTGAATATCTTTTTAAATACTTTAAAATTGTATTGAATAAAATAAGTAATTTTTTAATTACAATTCTGAATACATATTCAATGTATCAATTAGAAACAAAATTTAAATTTAAATTAATTTTTAGATTCTGATCGAAGTGAAAAAGCTTATGATTTTACATTGATGTTTATTGTTTTTTTATTTATTTTTTCTCTTTCTGGAAACACCTTTTCGTATAGAAATACTTGTCTAAAAGTTTCGATTAGTATCTCTATAGAACCGAAATCATACCCAGATGGTACTTTAAACAGGTCAATTTTCGAATTTCTCAATATTTTTTCCAATAACGGAGAAAATCTGTCGAAAAATTGACAAAAAATGGCAAAATATGCAATTACCGGAAATTTCATAAAATTGAAAATTGCTTATTAACATAACTTCTAAAATAATGCAGCTAGAAACTTAGAACATTCACCAACCACTAAAAATAGTCACGAGAAAATTTCATAAAAATTTCAAAAAATTTGATCAATTTTGAGTTAAGTACAGCATTCTGAAAATTTCTCATTTTTTTTTTAGTTTTCATGTAATAAAATTTTTGATTTTTGATATTTAGACTTAAAAATTTAATATGATCTCACTGACATATATGTCTAACTTACCTGAAAAAATCTCAAAAATCATTTGTCAACTTTTTTTTTTTATACTCGTTTGAAGTTTAGAATTTCGACGAAATTTGTTAGTTTTACCTAAAATTACGTACTTTAACGTACAAAAAAGAAAATTGGCCGAACGGATTGTTTTGAAATTTGGTGCCTAGATAGATAATTTCATTGCGAATATTATTTCGGTGTAATAAAATTTCTTACGGACGAATAATTAAACATTTTACAAGGGTTTGATTGAAAAAAAAATCGGAGAAAGTATGGACAAATTCTTATATTTGTAATTAACACCCAAATGGTTGGTAGGTAATGTTTTTCGCCATCTTACGTACATAGTTTTCGACGCTGAATACGATGGTGTGAAATAAAATCTATGTGCATCAATAGTTTTCTAATTATTTTATTCTATTTTGAAAATATTTTTTATTTTTATTTTTGGTTATTAAGAAAATCTTATAATTAACTAAAATGTTAAAATGTATTACCAATATAAGTTATTCCACTTATATAAGGTATTTGAACATGGATACGTATATTTGCTATCTTTAAAGTAGAATATGAAGTTTAAGTATTTAACATAGTATAGCATTCTGTTGTAGCTAGATGATATGTAGTGTGCTTGATGGTCTTTTAGATGAATCCAACCGAAACTAACTGTCGAGACATTATTAATATTGTTGTTGTATGCTATCATAAAGGTAAAGGTACACAACTGTAATAAAATGATGAAATATTATGCTTTTCATATGCTCTATTATAACGAAATTGTGCTGATCTTTGTCAGCATCGAGTTTTCTATAACACACCGTCTATAGTGTCCGTGACACGATTCGTGAGAGCACAGTTGAACCATGCTATGGATATTTGTATAAAAACATGTGCGACAACGGACAGGGGAATACTAAGTGTGTACTGTGTAGACTGTAGAGAGAATAAAAACGACCCATAATAATTATTATGGGTCGTCCACCATTGGATATATAATGTCCCGGTCATTAAAAATCTTAGAACAATGCGCAAAACTGATTGTGCCGTTCCGGTATATTGAGCTTATTCAAATAATGGAAAACACAGATTCATTGGGAGTGAGAGAGGAACCTTAACTGGTGAAAGCTATAACATGAATGATGATCCACCTTTGTTTTGGTTCATTTAGTTAGAAAATTTTTAAGAAATAGTTGTATAAATCATCTAAAAATATATTTTAGATTTTGAGTGGAAAGAAGAAGTTAGTGTTTTCACAATGATATTTATTTTTAAATTCTGAAGAGAATGAAAAATGTATTGGTTTTACAAATCTGTATAAAATCTGTTTTTTCCGACGTAATTACGATTTTGAGTACAAATACTGGTCTAAAAGAATTGATCAGTAACTTTATAGATTGAAAATTCTATTTAGTTGGTACTTTTGAGAAGTCATTTTTCAAAATTATCAATTATTTTTCCAAGCGCATGCAAAATATATTTTGTAATATATATTAAATATTACGAAATATTTTATTTTTACTTAGTATGAAAGTTTCTAAACCATTTTTTAGTTGCTGTTCATTTTTCCGTGGTGTAAAGTTATAATATCAATTTAGATAACTTGGTTCACGGAGAAGATTTATTTTTAATACTCAAGTTAAATTTAATTTATTTTATTACACACACACAAAAAAAAAAAATACATTTTCTGTTAAAAAAATTACCTATTTTTTGGATCAGTATATATTTCTATGGGAGGGGTGTCAACCCCATGAACCTTCCCCTTGAGCACGTCCCTGGTTCAAGGTATATACTAATTGAGTCTCGAAAAATTTAAATTATATCACCAATTAAGACAATAACTTGTCTAACTTAACTGAGTCCTAGCAAACATGGGAGGAAAAATCCTTCCCATTTTAGTTGTACATAATGTTACAGGTATGGTTAAATATGTTTATTTTTTATATTAATTTTAATAAATTTGAATGTTGAATTGGTAAAAACTGAGCAGTAATTTGATATTATTAAATTGGATAATGATATTAGATAATTTTAATGATGTTTGAATAATTGTATGTGTGTTACGCGTTATTGTTTCGAAAATATTAGTCATTGCTAGTAAAACGTATTAATTTAGAGTTAAACAGTGTTAATACATTTTACTCATTTTAAAATTCGTAAATGTAGGAACTCAATTGGTATATTTTATTCGTTCAAAGTGCGAACACAATTAGTATATTTCATATTTATACCCGGGATTTGATTAGTATTAGATTCTTTCTTCGGTATGGGACTCAATTGGTACGCACCGAAGCAAACACACTGTTGTTTCTTACAGTTCATTGATAGGATTATCTATTATAACATTCGAAGATAGACTGTTGTTGATTGTTGTAATTTGTTAGGTGCCAATGTGCCATCCCTTATAGTGTAAAATGTAAAACATTTATTCCGTTTTATTTGATCATATAAGTTAATATTTCGTTGTAAACCAACTTGGTGATGATTCAGTAGAATTTACTAATAAATTAATTTAATTATGATTTTTTGGTTATACTTTTTTCCCTTATTTGATACTTGTTACTCTCTAATTACTCTTATATTATACTTAATATGGTTAAAGGAAATATTAGTTTGCTTATTACATGAAACTATAAATAAATTAATAATTTTAGTGGTTGATACTTTATTTTTGTATATTTAACTCTTTATATTTATTTTATTTTTTATTACCTGTCATATTGTTTTATTATTTTTGCTATCTGGCAAATTTTTGTTTATATTCTATGTGCCAACTTTTTTGTTTGTCATTAGTTGGCTATGATCATTTTTGTTTAGTTGTCATTATAGGCTTATTGTTTTGTGAAATATTTCTCACTACTGTGCTAGTATTTTCTGTCATCCAAATAAGCAATCTATTTTGATCGAATATTAAACTTATGAAGTATAATAGGGTTTTCGTTAAATGTATAATTATTATATTGATTTTGAAATTTAAATGGTCATCACTCATCAATAAATACTATTTTGTTTATTAATCATTTCTGTTAATAGGATATTTGTGGTAAAATTAAGAGTGTAATACTGTGTACAATTTGTTCCATTTTAATACTACTTTAAATTAGGTAATAGTGATAATTAATGATTAGTAGTGTAATACAATGTTTCCCTACCTATTTTATTCTTTGCCCCTCTGGAAATTTCAAAAATTAAAAAAAAAAGGGCACTTATAATATGTAAAAAACAAAGATAAAAAGTTCAATTAGGTAGTAACAGTTAAAAAAAAAAGTTCTAAAATTATTAATAGAACAAGTGTTATTGCGTTTGTTGAATTATATTGGGACACTCTGTATATATAAACAAATATCTTTAATTGATAAAAAAAATCACCCCCTTCCTCTCTAAGGAGTTTGAACGCCCTTCTTCTATAACATTGCTGTAATATAACTGTAACATTTATGTATTATAATACATTGGTATAATAGATTTACTTCGAAGCTCACTATAAAAAAATGAGTAAAATAATTTTGAAGTTATCAATCTTTTAAAAATTTCTTTGAATTATGCCACTTAATGACTTAAAATTATTAGTTATTAATTATTTTTATGTCACATTATAAATGATTTGACAGTTTCATAATTGTTTATGACTTAAGATAAATTTTATATAAGCGTAGTAGGTATTGTCTTGTACAAAAGAAAAAATGTACTGGTTGAACTATTTAAATTTAATCGTGAAATAAATGGTCAAAAAGTAATTTATTTTTTTTCATTTTACATTAGAAGTTACTTTCTAAACCAGTATATAATATGTACTACAAAAAAGATTAACGTCCCTGGCAGGAAGACGTGCGTGTGGTCTTTACCATAGAGCTACTCTATGGGTCTTTACATAAAATCTTTCCATCTTCTTCTCCCACTATGGTTATATTATCATCCATAAATTCCACCATCATAATCTAAGAATTTAAAATAAAAATATGTCATCGTTTTTCTTCGATCTCAATTTTAATTTTTCTTATCCATTATCTTAAGATGACAACTAGTTATTCATTACACAATGATGTACATCCAAAATAGTTTGTATGTTTTACAATCTTATTTTTCCCATAACCTATTGAGTCCATCCATATCGAAATAAATAAATATATTTGTCTATTGTAAATTCATAAATTAGGTTATATTGTATATTCAGTATCCACTTATTAATATTTTTTCAACTGATGAAACTATATTCTCTCCTTGAATTTTAATTTCTGAGTGAAGAGGAGATACTAGTGATTTTGAATAACAGAAAAAATATCCGTGGTAAAAATGTCAGGGTAAAAATATTCGATTGTTGATGTTCGCGTAAAAAATTTAACCCACATTTTGGAAACCTCTAGCCTATACAGTATATTCTGTGACAGTACCCTTTGAAAATGATAGTGCTGAAATCAGAGAACGTCATACCTGCGGTTTTATATAGACGATTATATAGCAATAATGTAGGCTTATGATATTTTATGAAAAGCCGTCAAGGAAAATTAGAAGATATGTAATACGTTTACAAATTATAACATACAGAAACATCTGTATTTGAAGGAATTGAGTTAATAAATATACGTGAATATGAAAGTTTTTACGGAACAGTGATTAAGTACAGATACAATATACGTACTACATACACGCGCATATATTATGTAATATACTCGTACAATGTATATTTTACATTATTATAACAATATAACTTTTTATATTTTAGATTCTGAACGAAGTAAAGAAAATTATGATTTTACGATGATGTTTATTTATTTATTTTTCTCTTTCTGGAGATACTTTTTCGTATAGAAATACTTGTCCAAAAGTTTCGACCAATATCTCTATAGAACCGGAATCATATCTATATGATACTTTAAAAAGGTCATTTTTCCAATTTCTCAATATTTTTTCCAAAAACGGGGAAAAACTGTCGAAAAATTGACAAAAAGCGGCAAAATATACAATTACTAGAATTTCCGTAAAATTGAAAATTACTTTTTGACATAACTTCTAAAATAATGCAGCTAGGGACTTGAAACTTTCACCAACCACTAAAAATAATTACAAAAAAATATCATAATAATTTCAAAAAGATTCGATCAATTTTGACTTAAGTACAGAATTTTGAAAATTTCGGGAATTTCTCTTATTTTGTTAGTTTTTATGTAATAAAATTTTTTATTTTTGATATTAAGACTTGAAAATTTAATATGATTTCACTAACATATATGTTTAACTGACCTGAAAAAATCTCAAAAATAGTTAGTCAGCTTTTTTTTATACCCGTTTAAAGTTAGAATTTCGATGAAATTCGTTAGTTTTATCTAAAATTACGTACTTTAACGTACATAAAAGAAAACTGACCAAACCGATTGTTTTGTAATTTCATAAGATAGACAATGTCATTGCGAATATTTTGCCGCAACTAATTTCATACCTGTACCTTTTTTCGGGACGCAACTTACCGATACCGTATACGTCCATCGGGCGGGATGGTCGAATTGCACTTCTTACCTAAAAAAAAAATGGTCGAACTGCACTCGGGTAAAAATGCAGGTAGTGGTCGAACTGCACTCGAGTAAAAAGAAAAAATAACGACATTGAAAATTACATAAATTTATATGCTCAAAAGCAAATAACTAAGTTAGAGTTTTTAAAATTAGTTTGTCATTATTACAAAAATTGATTACAATGAGTAGACAAAAAAAAATTATTATTATAATAAAAATAATATTTGACGATTTAAAACATATTTTTAAGATTTTATAAGTTGTATGCATGTAAAATATATATTAACCTACTGGTATGTATTAAAAAAAAAATTCATTTTTAATCACGCCAATGATTAAAATCATTGTCAGTCCTAAGCCTGTAAGTGAGGAGGAAAATGAGTGCAGTTCGACAACTACCTGCCATTTTACCCGAGTGCAGTTCGACCATTACCTTTTTTCAACCCAAGTGCAATTCGACTTAAAGAAGTGCAATTCGACCATACCCCCATCGGGTACTGTCCGAGTTGCGGTCGCAATAAACAAATGCGGTCAACAATAATTAAAATCTAGCGGGCCAGAGCATAGACAGCTTAAATTCTAAATTTAAAACTGAGAACCGATCGCCTCATCCCAACATACATGAATTTTTACAGTGTGTAAAAAATATTC
>JAIPRM010010783.1:0-13475 GCA_025469315.1 Stegophylla sp. TES_Ste_2020
GTTTCTAATGTTCATAAAAATGGATTTGAAACACAGAGTAAGTACAATAATACATTTAATATCTAATGAAAACTCTAAAAATGAATTAATTTTGTTTTTTTATTACCAAATTTCAAATTTTATCATCGAATATGCTTAAAAAGTTGTAAAATTAAGAAATATGTTCTTAAAACTACAAAATCATCAAATATGCAAAAATATGCACTATAAACTTTTAATATTTATTACGTAGTGTCATGAAATGAATTTCTAGCTTACCTAGCAACAAGTCTAATTGGTCACAAAAAAAATACAAATACAACGACTTCCGAGCCTTAGTAATAAGTAATAACAAATAAGTACAGCAGAAAGAAACGTTTGGGCTAATATTTAACTTCAGTTTTATTATTTATCAATTTAAGAGAAACAAAAAATAATCTTCTATTCGTGAAATATAAAAAAAAAATAATAAATCCTTATAAAAAATAAATTCCACATAATCAGAGTCATTATGAGTCACTAATTGCTTCAATTTCTTATGAGTTTCTACGAAATACTAGTAGTCAATACCCTAGTGTATGGTTATTTTCAATTCAATGTACGGGAATTCATAATAAGATGGCAAATTCATAGTCTATCGTTTTTAAGTTGTTCTTTTTTTTGGAAAAAGTAATGATTTACGAATTATTGTTGTTGTACGCTTTGTTATTACTTTACACTTATCATTATAGACATTACCGTGATTAAACGTACGTAGTTTACAAAGAAAACCGAAGGCGTATTCTGCAAAGGTTACACGAACCCTAGGTTTGAGGTCCAAAATTTTTTTTTCACATTTTCTTGCTTCAAAATCTTTCTTATATGATTTTCAATCTATGTTTAAATTTTCATGTAGTTCGGATCAAAAAATGATGGTTTCCGAGTCGTTTTTGTCAAATTTTGGATAGTTTATTCCAAAAAATTTCTGAGATTTTCAAAGCAATAAGACGTACATAGTGTAAAGTGTATAATAAAATATTAATATAGTTATATTGAATTTTCTGTTCATGATATCAATAATTTTAAATTTTAACAGAAAAAAAAACATATATAAAACGGAATATTTCCAAAAAATTGTATTTATTCTAAATGTGAAATTATTTTAGTGTTTATTATAATATTTTCTATTGTTGGAAAATTATTTTAGATTCTGAACGAAATGAATAATATATTGATTTTACAATGATATTTGTAAATACTTCTTCGGATAAACTAGTTCCAATTTTCATTAAAACCCTTTTACCGATGGAACAATGAATGAGATAGACGCCAAGTTCATACTTCTGATTCTTCAACAAGTACATTTTTGAATTTCTCAAAAATTATAATATTCATAACGAGATGCACTAATGAAATTTTTCAATTATATTAGAACATTGTTATTCGTAGCCGTATTCAAGGAGGGAGCTGGGGGATCCGGGTTCAACCCTTCCTCCCAAAATTTAAAAAAAAAATTATTTTTATTCATTTTTCATTAAACAATAATATTGTCAAGTAGTACGCTTATGGTTAAATTTCTCTTTAAAAAAATAATAATAAAGCTCCTTGAAAATATGTGCTCCTGCGGTTCAAAAACCGGTCAAGACTTGTTCACAAAACACAGAAATAAAATTATGGTAAACGACATAATTGATGAAAATAATATTTTGACAAATAAATAATATTAAAAATAACTTTTTTACACACTTTTTACATTTTTTAGTGTTAAATATTTTAACATGCTCCCCCCCTCCCTTAACAAAGTCTTAGAAAAATTAATACAATATTATGATATAAACGTATAAAACGTACTTATAAAATTATTAATTTGATGTATTATTAAAACGAGTACATTACGGGTTTTGGAGCAATAGAGTAGCAGCAGCGTGCTGGCCAGCTGGTCCGCAAGAGTGCGCTGCATTCGTGTCGACCGCGTGCATATTATGCGGACCATTAATCTTTTATCTATGATGCGGACGACAACAATAACAATGTGCGTTATCAGTAGCCACTGCCGTTATCAATGAGTACAAATTATATCAAACTATTCACTATTTTGTATTGTTGCTCGAGCGGAGAGAGAACTTACACACTTCAAAATCCCTTATCTCCCTCCTCCCCATCCGCGCAATGCACGCTTAGCTCATCACACCACACGCGAACGCGCGCACGCACGATAATTAGTAATAATAATAATAATAATAATAATTATTATTATTAATCGTCGTCGGTGTTCGACGGTCGTGGTACTACGTCGGCTAGTACTTCCATGACTCGCACACGCTCTCCCAAACACACACATGACTTAAACGTGCAGCGATCCCCCAAGTACTTAACCGTCGACACCTTCCTTTCATTTTACCCTTTTTTTTTTCTCCTCCTGTCTTTTCGCTCGCTTTTTTTACCACATCACCTTCCACTCGCTCACCCACACTGCTCTATCGACCCGTCTTTCGTCGCACGGTCAACCAACGAAATGAAGTTTGCCGAACATCTGCAGGCACACATCACGCCAGAATGGCGAAAACAATACATCAATTACGAGGTATGGCCCATTTTTCTGTGTGTGTGTGTGTGTGTGTGTGTGTGTGTGGAGAAGAGGGGGTCGCACACAATGATCGTATTTCTATTTTTGCTCGCAGGACATGAAAGAAATGCTGTACAAGATCATAGAAGAAGCACCATCGGCCGAGTCTACGGACCAGGAACATCTGCATCGATTATTCACTCAGTTCGATGAACACTTTTTGCAGTACTGTGAAAAGGAGTTAGCCAAGATTAATGTGTTTTACTCAGGTTCGTACAATGTGCTCTGAATGCACAATCAATACTTTGTACATATTATTATGATAATCTACATGATCAATAACGTCATTTCAATGTTTTAGAAAAACTTGCTGAAGCCATGCGTAAGTTTTCCACACTAAAGAGTGAACTAGATTTGCTCTCCTCCAATGCTATCAAAATGAAAGACTATGTCAAGAAATCCAATTCTAATCGATTGAACTTGCCCCAGCGTAAGGTGCAAGAGTTGAAATTGGCTTTCAGTGAGTTCTATTTGAGTTTAATACTCTTGCAAAACTACCAGAATTTAAACTATACAGGGTTTAAAAAGATTTTGAAAAAACATGATAAGGTTTGTGTACTTGGATATTAATTTTATTAGACATTACATTCTTATGATACTAAACACTTTTAATATTGTGCCTCATATAAATGAAAAAAATAAAATAAAAAATTATACCATATTAATTTAACATGACAAATTGTGTTTGAATGAAAATTAGATTCTCATTAATGTGTTTACTAATAATTTAACTGACATCAACTTAATGAGACCACATCCACTTTTTAATTATATTTGTGAGTAAGCTGTATAAAATTATGTTATGTTTATTTGGATAACAACTATTACATAAAATTCAATTATACTGAAATTCTGTTTATCAGTCAATTTTTGTTTTATGAGTAATGAGCAATATGTTAGTAATTATTGTAAATTAGGTTTGTTAATCATTTGTTTTTTTTTTTTTTTTTTTATATTTATTTACTTCATTTAAATCACATTAATGGGCTAATCAAATATTATATCAATATGATAAAAAAATTAATTGTTTTTTTATGAAAATTCTCCATAACTTGTGATTTATAAATTAATCTTTTTTTTGGTTAATTATAATTTTTAACAACTTCACTGATGTAATACATAAATTTACTATTTAAACGAGGTTTATAGTTTGATCATTTATTTATATAAATGGAAAAAGATGATGTGTGGATTTCTTTAAGGAACACAGTAATTTTTTAATTTTCAGTAGAAATGTGAATCAGATTTACAAAAACGTCCTTGTATTATTCAGTCTATAGTAATTATTACATATCAAACAAAACAATTAATACAGTTCATAGATCTTAGTTGATAATTATAATTAATATTCTAAACTTGGTTAATAAAGACTTTTTTGACTTTAAAGACTAATTTGTGAAGTTAACAAAATATTCATAAAAAGAATAATTTTAAAATTATAAATTGATGTTGAGCTATCCCTATGTTATTAACTTAATTTTGTTCTATAATAGTTCATTTTTAATATTTATTTGTAGCAAATGTTGGATATATTATGTGAACTAACTTGGGCGAAGAAAATTTGTCCCAGTACAATTGGGCGGGAAAAGTTGGGTGTGGGACATTTGAATGCTAAGACAATTAGATGCAGCTCAATTGGTGATGAGTATCATTATTAATTATTATTATATTATTTTACTGCATATAGTTATGACTATTATGCCAATGATATTATATAATTTTTAATACTATATTTATTTGTTAAAATTTGTATTATGATTTGTACATTTTTATGATTTTTTGCACCTATTATTTATTTTCATATGACAAAATCACCCAATTTGATTGGTTTATATACTTTGTATTTTTACAACAAGTTTAATATTATATTAACATAATATTATAAAGGTAATAATACAAATTTTTTATGATGATTTCTAAAAGGTATTGAATAAAATATAGCATAATTTAATTCGACTAAATGTATTTAATTAGATTAACTGTTCTTTAAAAAAAAAATAATAATAATAAATGCATTATAGTAATATTATAATTTTACTTAAATAATAATAAAAGTTTTTGGTGACCATTTTGCCTGCATCTTAGTATTTTACATCCTAACCATAATTTTGACTGCATCATGATAATCAGTAGATATTTCATTTCTGTTTAAACCAATTCATATGTTTATACTTGTGTGTACATTTTTATCTGAAATGTAATGTTTAATCATAATATTAGATTAAGTATTTTTACATTTTAAATATAAAGGTTTTCATGTTTTAGTTACTGAATAAAGATAGTGGTGTAAAATGGCGGCAAGAACATGTAGAAGTATCACATTTTTATACAAACAAGGATATATTACGCTTAATAAGTGAAACAGAACATACAGTCACTCATGATTTGGAATTTGGAGATCGTCAAAAAGCTATGAAACGGCTTCGAGTTCCACCCCTAGGTGAAACTCAAAGTCCTTGGACGACTTTTAAAGTAGGATTGTACTTGGGATGCCTTATTGTTTTGCTTGTTGCAATTTTCATCTCTGGTAATTTAACATTTTAAATTTTATAGTTACTGAATGCCCACATCAATTTTTTTTCAAATATTTGTTTTTTCTCTTTTCAGTTACTTTTGAAAATGATTTGAATACCAACATAAAAGATGCATTCCGTTTGTATCGTGGATCATTCCTTTTAGTCGAGTTCCTTTTTTTAATGGGTATCAATGTTTATGGATGGCGATCTTCAGGTGTTAATCATGTGTTAATATTTGAGCTTGATCCTAGAAAGCATGTCACTGAGCAACATTTATTTGAAATTGCTGGAATCCTTGGTGTGGTGTGTGCTCTTAGTATTTTAGGTTATTTGTACTCTGATGCACTGAGTATACCAGCATATATAAATCCATTGTCACTGTCAATTTTGTTTACATTACTTCTGATCAATCCAATTAAAATGTTTTACTTCGAAGCTAGATTTTGGTTACTACGCATAATGGTAAACTTATTTAATTAATATTTTTATTTATTTATTTATTTTTTTTTTGTCTTAAAATGCTATATTATATCAATATAGTAGAAACCATTTAAAATGATTTTTTTTTTTTATACTGATTGACATCGTATTTACTGTTTATGTTTCACTTAAAATTACAATTTTTAAACTTTTCCATCCGCATTTAAAATGACTTTTGCCATATTTTAATAACTAATGTCTATTAACTCATAAATGTGACTAACTTTATTTTAGTGGCGAATGGCCTGTGCTCCATTTTATTATGTTGGTTTTGCTGACTTTTGGCTTGCTGATCAATTAAACAGTTTAGTAACTGTACTACTGGATATCCACTATATAATTTGTTTTTACATTTATAATAGTGAATGGTATATTTTATCAAATAGTTCATCTCCAGGTAAAACAATATTTATTTCAAAAATTATTTTTAATATGCATTTTATAACCAGTTTTAATTAATTATGTTTACTTATTGTTTTAGGTATCAAATTTGATATTGAAGAATATTTAATTTCCAAAATGATTGTCAATTGTATTCCTGCTTGGATTCGATTTGCTCAATGTATTCGACGTTACAGGGATACTGGGGAAAAGTTTCCACATTTAGCTAATGCTGGAAAATATTCAACCACATTTTTTGTTGTAATTTCAAAAGAGTTATTAAAAAAGACACAAAGTAATTAATTCCATACTTATTCTGTGTCATCTTTTGATGGGTTTAAATATTTTATGTTATTTCAGAACAATACGAGTACAAAGATAATTATGATAATCCAATGTTTTATGTATGGATATTTTGTTGTGTAATCAGTACAATTTATACATACACATGGGACATAAAAATGGACTGGGGTTTATTTACTAAAAATTCTGGAGATTATACATTCTTAAGAGAGGAGATTGTTTACGATAACACTGTGAGTTTTTATTATTTTTTTAACTCAGATATTTCATAATATTTTCAAGTCCTAAACAGAAAAAATTTGTTTTATTGTTATGGCAATTTGAAATTTATATTATAAATATAATATACAGGGTGTATCATGAAGATCTGACATATTTCAATGTAATTTCAATGTAAAATTGTCAGATCTTCGTGATACACCCTGTATATATATATATATATAAAGTTACAGTATAAAATCAATGTGTATGATTAATTGAATTAAATGAATTATATCTTTATTTTTACTATTTGCAAATTTTATTATTGATTAAAAATATAAATTTTATATACATTTGTGAAAGTATTGTTGTATAGATGTTGGGAGCAGGATTCATTTGGATATTATTTTTTTTTAATTTATAGCAAATTAATCTGTTGCATGTAAAAGGTGTACAAATTTTAATTTATTTTAAATTTGGTTTTGATATTTTCTCATTACACCCCTGTATAATATCCACTTTTTTTTCTTTTTTATATATTAATGGTGGAAAGGCAGAAAGTCGTAAATAACATTTTCTAAAAATTTGGAATTGTTCAGGAAAAGCAAAAAACAAAATCACAATTTTCTTTTACATTTTAAAAATTTTTCTGTAATTAATATTCAATTTAAGCCAAAATTAATAAGGAACGAATAAGTTTGAAATAACTTCTTTTTATAAAATATAATTCACCTAAAGGCAAAAATTGTAATATTATCAATACATATGATTCATTATATTTGAAGTTGGCATTTACGGCATGTATATTCCTTTACCTGTATTTGATAACATTTAACACGGGTAAAATTTTGTTTATAGTAAGTGACAAATCTGTACCAAAGGACATATTTATGTTTATTTTATTTTGTATATATGTGTTAATGTTTATCAAAAATTTAATCAAGTTATTTATGACACCAAATGACATTTGTGCAAACTATTTTAGCCTTATCTGCTAATTAATGTCGTTTATGACAACATTTCAAAGTGACAATAAACAGCTGTTAAATTATCATAGAAATACCAGCGCTAAATGTACGGATCCAGAATTCTGCTCTCTATACGAAAAGTAAAATGTCATTTACAACTATTTTGTTATTTACGGCCTTTTGTCTTTCTACTATCAATATGATTCTTCATAGTTTCTTTTATTACTAAGCATACCCAGAAAGTAAGAGTACTCAATTTTTGTATTTTTTAAAAAAAATTATAGGATATTATAGGTATATATATTAGTTATTTTTCCACATAGCCATTTTCCCATTCTATGCATTTTGTAATTTGTGGCACAAGGTTTTTGATGCCTTCCTCATAGAATTCTCCTGCCATCTCCTTCATCCACTTCAAGACCTCTTGTTTGTTCTCCTCATTGGTTTGAAATGTTTTTCCACCCATGTCTTCAAGAAGGTGAAAAGATGGAAATCTGATGGCGTTAAATCAGGGAAATATGCAAGGTGGTTCAAAATGTCCCAACTAAATGAGTAAAAGCGAGTCTTGGTGGCGTTGGCCATGTGCATGCGGGGGTTGTTGTGCAACACACTACCTTTGTTAACATTCTCTTCTGTTTGTTTTGAATTGCTCTCTAACTTTTGTAGAGTCTCACAGTATTGTGCTACAGTAATTATCTCCCTTTGAGGAAAAAAATCAATCAAAATTACCCTTTTTTAATTCCAAAACATATGTGTCATGGATTTTTTGGCCGAAATTGAGGTTTTGAACTTTTAGATAGAAGGGAAACCAGTGTTCCGCCACTGTGATGACTGTCTTGTCTCGGGGGGGGGGGAGGGATAATGAGCCACCCAAATTTTATCACCAGTCACAATAGAACTTAGAAAATTCTCACTTTCTAATTAAAATTGCTCAAGGAACTCGTGAGCACTAGCGATCCTATTCAATTTGTGCTGCTCTGTCAGTTATTATAGGACTCATCTTGAACACAATTTTCAATATCTCGGAGTTTCTGTAATTGTTTCATGTAACAGAAATCTGAAAATTTATGGAAACATCGCAGACTTTCATCCACTGTCAATGGTGGTCTTTACCTACAATTTTGTTGATTTTTTATTCCAAATCATCAGTCACAATTGAAAGTCTTTCAAGTCTTTGCTCGTCATGAATATTCGTTCTTCCTTCATTAAATTTACGATACCACTTGAATACTTCATTTGGTTTATAGCACCTTCGCGATTCACAGTTTTGATCCATGCAAATATTTTAGTCTTGAGTTTTTTCTTCCGCAAAAAGGAACCTTATGACAAATCGTGCACTTTGCACTTGGCAGGATTTATTATTGACATTTTTCATAACAACTATCTTTACAAGGCAAGTTTTGGTAGCGATGTGGATCAGCTGTGTTTGTTAGGTTCAGGAAATCCCTCCACTACCACTTGGTGTTGACAATTTTTGGAAAAACATTTCTCACAGCACGACAGTCAAATAATACTCTTACTTTGTAAATATGCTTCGTACATTAAAAATATTATTTTGTATTCTGTGTTTTAAATGGAAAAAATAGTAGATTTTTAATCATTTATAAAACAATGATATGAATTTCATATAAAATATATATCATAGTTGTGCATCTGTTAAATGGACAGAATGACATCAATATCAAATTTATCATTGAAACATTAAACATCATAAAAATTAATAAAATCGAAAAAATTTTGATTTATCGCAAATATATTAATAATTAATAGGGCTCGGATGTTATTGCATTTGTAATGTCTTGTTGCTTGGATTTGTTGCTTAGTAAGTTTGAACTTGTTTCATACAAGTACAAATTGAAATCTAGAAGTTTTTAGTGCAACTTTTTGCAATTTTTGGCATTTTTGAATTTGATTGCAATTTTGCTTATATTCTTTATTTATAATGCAATTTTAGATACTTTTCAGTATTATTTACATAATTAAGGTTTTTGGGCTTTGTAGTGGTGATGCGCCGGAATGTCTGGCTAGTGTATTGTTTTTTTTAAATAAAGTTCCCAATATACCATTGCCTCCCCAGTTAATTATAATATTCGTTGGGATTTATGGAAAAAATTAATATTTTATAAAAGTTTAATATATATAAATTATTTAATAATTTATAATAATAAAAAATAAAAACTTGAAAATCTTAAATTGTGCAGTACAATCATTTTTAAGGTAGGGACATTTGTAATAGATAAAAAAAAATAAAATTGACGAAATTATTTACAGGTTCTTAAAAAATAAGACAAAAAAAATAGTTAAATAGTAAATGTTGAGTATTTTTTATTGCTATAACATAATCAATTTTTGAAGCTTTTTAGTGCAATAACTTCCGAGCCCTAATAATTAATAACAAATAAATTATATTAGGTATTTATGTTTATAGGGCTATTATTATTTTGCAATTATTGAAGATCTAGTGATAAGATTCTTATGGATTCCACAACATTTTCTTTTGAGGGGTAAAATTATATCTTCTGATATGGCTACTTCATTAATATCATCGCTTGAAGTTTTTAGGTAAGATTTATACATTTTAACACTGTGATATTGTTGATAAATATTTTTAAATTGTTATTATTTATAGGCGATTTGTGTGGAATTTCTTCCGATTAGAAAACGAACATCTGAACAATTGTGGTAAGTTCCGAGCTGTTAGAGATATATCAATAGCACCAATTGATTTCTCCGACTCTGCTCAAATTGTTCGTATGATGGATGAAGAGCATGGAGTGTCAAATAGACGGAAACGTAAACTTTTACCGGCAAAAAAGCCTACTGTAAAAGAAGATAAATTATCATTAGTTACTGACCGAAATTCGTTTACCTTGGATTTAACAGAATAATAATCCAAACAAATAAATAACAAATGCGTAATGTTTCTACTAAATTATTCCATTAAATATTATATAAAATTTTTATTTTATTGTTGATGATAATAGACTTATTAAGCTCAAGTATATATTATAGTCGAAAACAATCGAATTTAATTTAACTTTAGAATTTTGTATTTCTAACAAATGCAAATCGCTTTATTACGTATTACTTAAACGAGGGTACTATAACGATTTTATACACTTAAATATTGTGATCTCTAGCCTAGTTAAGTAACATTATATTTATACATACATATTTTTTTTTTCATATTGTGTTAGCCAAGGTTTTATTATAGGTATACAAAGATGATAATGCTTCCTTTGATTTTTTTGTGATTTAGAAACTTTTCTTTGTAGTCAATTGAATGTGATGGATACATGTTTTTGTCTTTTATTTATAAATTCCTCCATTATTATTTATTATTTATAATGTTCCTTTTAAAGGCTTTTTTGTGAAAGCTAAATTATTCATTTTTAAGGCATTTAATTTATACTAAATATGACAAATAAATATACATATATTATATATTTTTTAAATAGTTATGATCGTAATTTAAATTTTACTTAAAATAAGTATCACTTAATTGTTGTGTAATATTAAAAATAGTTTTTATCGTATTACTATTGTATTTTATTTTCTCTACTTAAACAATTTTTATTGTTGAAAGGCTAATAAATTTATTTAGATATAAATATTGTCATTGTCAATTTTGTTATTTTGTATGGGCTTTTTGTGCTAGCAGTTTTCATAGAATTTAAATGTAAACTAAATCCCAAATTATTAGGTTCTTAATGATCTGTAAATCGAGTCCCAAATATCAAATATATTTGTTATTTACAAATTTTATATTATACATATATGAATCAAATCAAATAATACATTATTCCAAAAAAATTTAAAGTTTGGAAAATCTAGCTTTTTCAAACTTTGAATTTTTAATGATAATATACATTAGTTTATAACGTCAATAAAAATTTAAAACAATTTTATGAAGTATCACAATGTTATAAAGGTTCCAATTTTGCATTATTTATGGCACATAACATAAAAGTGTGTATTGCTTGCATATTTCCTGACCCCAATACGATTCAGTGCAATTAGCGGAGCGAAAAAGTCTATGCACAATTTTCTTCATATGCCTTAGCGGAACATAATATTGATTCAACCCGACGTGTTAAATCAGCATACAGTCTGACCAGTCTGTAATTTTTTCCAATTGCGTACATTAACATACAAATTAGAATTATGAAATATTGTTAGATTTTGAGTGGAGCAAAGAAGCTAGTGTTTTTACAATGATGTTTATATTTTCTTTATGTTTTTTTCTTCAAAAAAGACTTGAAAATTATCTTTTTTTTGATCCAAACTTTATAAAAATTTAAATATAGAAATACAATAGTATAAGAAATATTTTAGCATAAGAAAATTTTGAAAACATTTCTTAGTTAATGGTAAAATATAAAACTTTAAACTGGCCGATAAATTTTTTTGTTATCCATTTTTAAGTAAAATCAGTGGTGTATTTAGGATTTTCTCCTAAATGGAGGGGGGGGGATATGAAAAATAATTTTATGTTTGCCCTCTATTGAATAAGAAAAATAATAATAGGTATACATTATTTTATTTATTTATTGAATTGTTTTTAATACACTAAGTATTTTTACAATGTTGAGTATTACAAATAAATACAGTTTACTATATGAATTTATATATACAATATAAATTTATAAGTCTGGGTCGTCTCTCCCTAACAGCACAGACCTTCCCGGATACCACCTATATAGTATCCAATTGATACCTACTGGGAACTTCCCAATGGGAAGCATTTTAATCATCCCAGGCTCTATCCAGTTTGGTCCCTAAAAAGCTTTGAAAAATTTAGTCACGACAAAATATAATATTGCTATAGTTTATTAATCCAGGCATATTATAACTGTATAATACAAAGTATAAAATCAATCATTAAAAATTACAATTAATTATTGTTTTATAGGTATCTGTAAATATTTATATCAGCTGATTATAATACAATTAATGTTATTATTATTACTAATTATATATATTAATTATAATAATTATAATTATAATTATATATATATATTAATTATAATACAATTTATTAGACAAATAATTAAATTCCAGACCCTAATATCATGTGGCACGATAGACCATTAATGGCATTTCATAAGATATTTTAAATTGGGTCCTATAAACTTCCTGTCGAGTAGGTCTCATGAGTAGTCTCAAAACGGACATTAGGAAGTCTGTAGATAGTCTTCAGACCCTCCCCGAACCAAATAGGTACCTTTTATCCGTGGTCCATGAGTCTTAATAGACCATCTTATGACCTACCTAGGAAGGTCTTTGTGTTATTAGGGCTTGTTCTTCCAGAAAGATATTATCCTATGGCAGTCGTGGATTCAGTCTTTGATTGGAGGTTCTGTTTTTGATTTTATAGTGAAGTGCTCTTTCCGTTTAGTCGAATTTTTCGTGGAAGTTTATAATTTGGTGTATTATCCATGTCGAAAGGTAAGGTTATCCCAACATCATTATATATTGAGCTTTAATAGGTAAAAATACGTAAGCAACATTTTTAAAATTTTTCAGGAACACAAAAAAAAAAAAAATTAAAAATGTAATATTAGATGAATTTTAGTAATTTTCTTTTTGAGATTTGCATAATTTAATCTGGAATAAGTTCATATAAAATACGTAATTTACCTTTATTATAGTACTGAATTATAATATGTGGTACACATTAAAAAAAGAAAAAGAAAAAAAAAAGAGCCGAAAATTGAAAAACGTCACTATCACACATTCATGTCGTTTACAATGATTTTCCCTTTACCTTGCCTTCTCTCTTTACCTTGCCTTCTCTCAATTATGTCGTTTACACCGCTCGCATTGTTAACAAATTTAATTCCTGGCAGAGCCGCGTTTAACGGGGGGCAAAGGGGGGCAATTGCCCCGGGGCGGCAAATTTTATGGAGTTGGAAGGGGCGGCAAATTTTTGAGGATCATTACCAAATAAAAAATATATAGTTAAAATTTTTATGTTAACTGTAAAACTGTAATAAATATTATTTTGTTCTATAAATACCACGAAAAATCCGCAGTCTACTG
>JAIPRM010010784.1:0-13475 GCA_025469315.1 Stegophylla sp. TES_Ste_2020
ATTCTTAAATTTTTTTTTTTGGAAAAAACTACCCAAAATTTGACAAAAACGACTCGGAAACCATCATTTTTTGATCCGAATTTTATGAAAATTTAAACATAGATAGAAAATCATAGAAAAAAGATTTTGGCGCAAGAAAATTTTGAAAATGGGAAAAAAAATTTTGGACATTTTTTGAAAAATTTTTTTTTTCATATATTATTAACTTCCTTTGTTCAGAATCGTTTTACTGAAGAAATGATTTATCGTTTCTTTAAAATTTAATACGCCCGTCAAGAGAATACCACCCGTCGTGCGAAATACACCCATATCGTGCGAAGTATGTCCGGCTTTTTTCAACTCGACACAACTAAAAATGGAAATTTAAAAAGTTTAGACTGAAAAAGTCGTTATTTCACATAAAAAAAAAAAATTTCACGTCTTGAATTTTATATAGTAATCCTTTTAAAGTAAAATGTCACTCGAATTATTTTATAGAATCATATACTAATAATATTTCGATTTGATTTATAGTAGTAAAAGTGTTTATATAAAAAAATATGCATAAAAAATTAAGCTCACTGATGGCTGGAGCTTTTCCAGACAAATGGAAAATTTCTTATATTTTACCCATCTCCAAAGAAGGCAATAGTAATTCGATAACTAACTATCGTTTCATCTCTATAACATCCATTAATCCCAAAATATTTTAAAGCATTCTTTGCAGCAAAATCTGTTCTTTATTTGAACAGGAGTGAATAACAGGAGTGAACAGGATGGTTTCATGCTTGTTGATCTGCTTGTTTTTCAGAAATTCGTTTTGGAGGTATTTAGAGCACAACATCGGGTTGATGTAATAAACACTGATTTCTCGAAAGTTTTTGACTAAATTATTCACAACATTGTTTCTAGTGAACTTTATCATTTAGGTATACAGGACCCATTTCACTCATGATTAGTCTCTTTTAATATCTGATAGGCACCAATATGTTAAGTTCAAGAATTTGAAGTCAACCATGTTTAAAATTAACTCTAAAGTTCCACAAGGATCACATTTAGCACCTTTACTATTTAATTTATATATATAAATGATATTAAATTTAAAAATTTACATGTGTTACTCTTTACCGATGTCATGAAATTATTTCGTATTATTAAATCTCCAACCGATAGTGCACTACTTCAAGATAATCTAAATCACATTAGTCATTGGTGTTCCTTGAAGAATTTATCTTTAAACAACTTGGAAAATGTAAAATTATGACATTTTCTAAAATTCGAACCACAATAAGACATAATAAAATTGTGTTTTGATCCATACCTAACTGGAAAGAGTTTACCAGTCAAAACAAAGCCTAATCCATGTTAGATTTTATAAACTGTAGTTGTAAAGATTTCAATAATCCCATCGCATTCAAAATACTTTGTTGTTCATTCGTTAGGTCAATATTTCATTACTGTTAGGTATTATAGTCACCTAATGCTGTTGGTACTATACAATTTTTAGAATCGATACAAAATCGATTCCTACGTATAGTACAGTGTATATAATATGTGGTCTTGAACGATCACATCACTTATCTCATCTGTCGATGAGATCTTTTTTAAAACTTGAGTCCTTAGAAAAAAGGAGAGAAAGATTAGATCTGTGCACTGACCTTTGCTTTTAAATTAACAAATGGGTTTATTAACAGTCCCAGATTACTATTCACATTAAATTTTCAAGTTCCAAATCGTAGAACAAGATAAATCAGTACTTTTTATGTGCCACTCCAGCGGGCAAATTATTTAATTATTAATATTATATAATGCTGCTATAAATAGAATAATGCAGTCAGTGAATAATTTAAATATTGATTTGTTCTTACATGTTTCAATTGATACTTTTAAAACGTACTTAAATAATTTAACTTTTTAGTTCCCTGCTTTATAATTTATAATCGATATGTTCTTTAGTTTTTATACTTATATATATATATATATATATATATTATATACTAAATCTTATATATTCATATATTTTCAAACTATTTATATTTAAATATTTATATAACTATTTCTCTTAACATTTTAATCTGACCACTTAAATATAGTACATATAGATCAGTTAAGTTATTCACCTAATTAATAACCGTGTTTTTTGAAACTACTAAATGTATTAACGTACCAGACGTACATCACAAAATTGTAATTGGGCTTCGCCAGTTTAAATGTACAATAAATAAATAAATTATAAAACCACTAAAATAAATGAAATATAGGTTTTCGGTTTTAATTTTTGTTGAACTCTCAGTTTAGAAAACTAAAATTTATGTTTTGTATAAGTATAATATAGTATTGATAAATTGGGTAAAAGTTCTACTCGTATCGAAAAAACGCATGTTATAGTAACAACACTTTAAAAGAATCACCTAAATTTCGATTTTGCTGAATAACTACTTTACATAAAAATTATCATATATATATATAATATTAATCTTGCGCTAACTATTGAATTTTGCATGAAATAAATCAGACGAACATGTAATAAAATCGTTAAAAAAATAAATAAATAAATAAAAATAAATGCAAATACAGCGAGCACTCGTTTAAAAAGTATATATGTATCGTATCGCATGCGATGAAAGATTTATTATTTTATTGTGAAAAATTATTGTCGTCGTAACAATAGTCATAAAGCAGCGGCGGCGGGTGACGATGGAACGTTTTCAACGCGAAGCTGAAAAAAAACATTGACTATATCGCGTTTATTTTCACACGTGACCCACGACGACTAGCTCGCGGCACACAATTGATATGATAGATTTCGTAAACGTTGCCGAGGAAAATAATTAAATTTGTACTCGAAAAATAATAAAAACCGCAACGATCGATAGAGATGTTGTTTCGCGAAACGTACGCTATGCGAACTACAGACAAACGGACATAATATAAACACCCGCGTCGTAATAATAATATCGTATTTTATTGTATCATAAACCGCAGTTGTGTAGTATTATGTGCATATTTTCGCGTGTGCCATACGAGCACTCTCACCGTGTGACGAAGTTCAATAAAAACAATATCGGTGAGCAGTCGCGATTATTCCAAGTCTATTTGGTCATCTTGAGAGTAAACTCAGTCTGAGTTGTTCATTAATAGGGTCCTGACTTATATGCGTTTAATATCTAAATGTCATAAATCATAAAATATATATGTACAAAATATGTAATTAAAAATCTAAAATATTTAATTAAAGTTAACAATTTTATAATTTACAAAAAAAAAAAAAAGGTCAACGTTGTTAAGCTGATGAATTTTTTTTTCGCTCACCCTTTAGCCATCAAAACTAATCTCACTCATGCACATTTTCCTACATTTTTGAAAATAACTAAATATGTAACAAAAATATCGTTAATGGGGTACCAATATATCGTATCATAAAATAATCGATTTCGCGATATATTTTTTTTTTTTTATTTTATTACCTATGATCAATATAAAAATGAAAGAAATTATTCTGAAAATACCATAATATTAAAATCAAAGATCACTATTATCATTACCTAAAAACTAATAATTATTTATTACAAAAACTTGATTTCATTAACACATTTCAGTCTCTCCCGAAAAGAAAATTGCACTTTTTTGAGGTAAGAAATAATAGTCTCCGTCGATGATATGGTAAAATAGCTTAATATCCAACAAAAATATGTAATATAAAATAATTTAACTGTATTTGTAACATGATGTAAAATATTTAAAAAAATATAGTACATATCTATGTAAAATCATTTTGCATATTATATTATTTTACATAATATCAATCATGGTTTAATATAATCAGCTAGAAACACATTTCTAAAGTGGAATCATTGGATTATCTTCATATTTGACAAATATTTAAATACATACAAATCCACACCCTATTCATTATTGTGACGGTTATAATATTATTATCTCCTTTTAACAATTCACACTATGTATGCATTCAAATAATATTTTGTAGTTATTGATTTAAAATACATATCGTTCTTTATTTCAATAAAATGCCATTGTCTTTTTATTTTTGTATAATGCACGCATTCCGTACATCAGATACATACATAAAAGAGGGGGGGGGGGGCTTAAACCATCTCCAAAATTTTAAAAATTATACAAATAAAAAAAATATGGGAAATATTTAAGTGAAAGAAAATGTTGAAAATGTGAGAAAAAACAATTTGGAAAGATTTTTTCCAACACATTTTTGTCGCATCAACATTTTTTTTCTGTTCTCAGTTAATAGTGGGATATGAAATTGACCAAATAAAAACTACTTTTTTTTCTAATATTAATAAAATTTAAAATTTTTAAGTAAAATTGTCTTGAACAAACTGAAGTTTTGAACCGTTTTATTGGTAAATGATTAATCGTTTTTTTAAAATTCAATACATCCAACAAGAATATTCTATCTGAGGACCAAAGGATGTTTATAGTGCGAAGTATGCCAAGAATTTGGTAGGTATATTTGAATTTTTTCTGAAAGTTACACTTCTTTTGCACCTCTTATTATTTTATTAAAAATTAGATATTCAAGGAATTAACATAGTGAAGCCCAATTCTTCAATTATTTGTGTATAAATATTACATTTTTGTATTGGTATTATTTTGCGTTTTAAATATTTTATTTTTATATTTTAATATATTGTATCGGATGATATAGTGATATTATAAGTATAAACATGAATGAAACGAAAATATTCTCTTTTTGCGTCAGTTATTTGGAAATTGAAAGCGCAAATATCGTTTTTGGAAAAAAAAAAAACTATTCCATGAATTCAATAAAATGCAAAATTATTTATTAATATCTATGATGATAACATAAATTGTATGAATTTATAATTGAAAAACGTATTTTTTTTTGCAAATTTAAAATTGATTTTTTATTCAATATTTGGTAATTTTAGTCATATTTTGATCTTATTCACTTACATTAACAATTTTTGTTACTTTCTTAAAGGTTTTTAATTTCGGGTCACAGTTATTAGTTGTATGACTAAGGTGGCAAGATTATGCCACGCGTGACAGGGTTGGCACGTATGATTAATTTTAGTGGCATGCCAAAAAATGTATGGTGAACTTTTTTCTTTTTATAATATCTAAGATTTACAAAAAATGAGTTATTAAATATTTTTAGGTATGCGAGCTATTTAATAATTTTTTAAATCAAAATTTTGGTATTTGCCCTTAAAAGGGTTCACCACCCCTACTATACAGGGTGTATCACAAAGGTCTGACAATTTTATACTGAAATTGCATTGAAATATGTCAGATCTTTGTGATACACCCTGTATAATATCCTAATTTATAAATTAAAGATAACACAAATATAATAATATATTCGTGTTACGTGTTTATATAATTTATTAAAGCATATTAGAGTTGTATATTTTATACTGCCGAAGTTATAAACAGATTTGCGAAGTCTTCTCGTAAATTTGATTTTGTGTTAAAAATCGTGTGTTATAACTATTTATAATTATTCGTTTAGACATTAGTGCCTATAATTTTTTTTTTTTTTTGCTTTTTCATTTTTTAAACATAAGTCACCCATAATTTCACGAATGGCCGTATTTAAGGAGTGGTTCGGGAGGGCGATAGCCCCCTCCCCCTTACGGTTACTTGAGAGGGGCATCATTATTTACAGGTTAAGTATTTAAAAATACGTAATGTGATTTTTTGGAATTTTATACATTATGTTGTGAATAGGGGTGACAAAATATTGTTGCTCACAGGCGGAAAAATCTTAAATACAGCCCTGTTCACGAAAAAGGTGTTTTATTTTTAAGATAACAACAAAAACACGTGTTTTGCAGGAAGGTAACATAAACATAGGCGCCCAGAAAGGGGGACAAGATGGGGCATTTGCCCCCCTCTGGACTTTTTAAAAATGCTTTTTACTATTAAAATTATATAGGTACTCGTAGATATGTATATTATAGCTATTCTGATTGTATAGATTTATTAATTTTATATAGTCAAAATAAAAATAAAAAAAAAAAACAGCACATTCGTATTGCAGATTACCTTGGTAATAAATATAGCTCTGAATTTAATGCAATAAAAACCCTTGAAGAATGCACTTTAAATCTCAAAAAGTCTCTTAAAATTTCGAAAAAAAAATGTTGTATACCTTTCACGTAGAATTCCGACAAATTCATATACAATCTTTCTTAAATTTACTCAAAAAATCAAATTTAAAAATCCAAGAAACTTTTGTCTTATGAGCAAGAAAAATTCGTATTTTAATGTTTATATTCGTATATATTTTACATTTATAAAAACTTTTCAATTTATTTAAGTAATGAGTGAAAAGTAATAATTATTATAAACAATTGATTTAATTTTAATTGATTTAACTCTGGTTAGGTTAGGTTTTTGACTATTATTTGATTATTGATGGAATTTAATAAAAAAAATTAACTAAAAAAGCAAAATAATTACATAACAAAATAAGATCGTTAAAAAATGTGATATAACATTTTTTAAATCGAAAGGTACGTATTATATAATCATTTGGAAAAAAAAAAATTAATTTCCTACAAATTCTCCTCAGCCCCAGTGATAAATATCATAAAATTCTAATTTATTTTGTAATACTGTAATTTTTGGGTTTTAAATTATTATGCCACTCCCTGATAAAATTCCTACGGGCGCTCATCAACGTAAACATTTTTTTTTTTTTTCATAGATACAAAATATAGTAGAAGTAGTATACCATACTGCCATAAACATCATCGGGTATATTATATTTTTATACCACTTTACACCTGCTGACACGGAGTAGACGGTTTCCTAGAATGATTATTGTGGATGTTGTGGTAGGACGAGACGTTAGTTTCGAGCGTACGCGCAGACAATAATTATTATTAAATCAGTCGGTGTTACGTACACTATTGTTGCAGGTAATTTAACGCAACAACAATAACAACAGAAGTTGCTCGTAGGTTGTGTAAACATAATATGAGTAGACCACTCGACGTGTTCGGCACGAAATGTATAAAATACGATGTACGGTACGAAATAATAATAATAATAATAATAATAATATTAATAACGATTGAGGTATCACGTTAAATGTTAATAGAAAATTGAGCGCACGAAATAATGTGTTAGCGGGAAAATGTTCGTACGAAATGTGTTGGCGGGAAGTTGTTCGCACGAAAATTCTCAGTACACGATAATAATAATTATTTTGGTGCAATTATAATTTCTCGGGAATGTGAATCTCATTGTTCTGTGAATAAAACGAAGAAAATAATTAAACGTAAAACACACTTAAAACATAATATTATATACACAGAACGCTTGGAATAACGATAAAAATTAAATTATACGAAAAAATGCTCTGACATTTATTTATTTATTTTTTGAATGCGATAATAATGAGATGTATAACATTTTGAATAACTGAAAGCTATGCGACACAAAATTAATAATTTGTCGAATGGTGACTTGAGACCAGCGTTAGTGTATTTAAATTCCTCGCTTTTAGGTTCCGAGTGGAGCGAACATGTTAGTGGTTTTACATTAAAGTTTTTTTTTTTTTTTTTCGAGCAACACTTTTTTTACTTGTAACAGTATACACATCAATACGTATAATATACGTTTTTGGTAGATAACTTGAACGGAATGCGACTTTAAACAGGAAATTCACAATAAAATTTACCTAAAAAATGAAAAATTACGACAAAAAGTGCTTTCTAATAAAATGATTAATAAGTCACATTATGAAAACATGATAAAAATTTTTTCTAATACATTTCTAATAGCCCTGAAAAAATATCAAAAATAAATAATCTTTTTCATTTATAAACGTTTAAATAATCAATTTGTATGAAACTGGTAATTTTTGTGTAAAAAAGATATTTTTAATCAAAATCTCATAAAACATAAAATGATTAATCCAGCAGAATTTTTTGTTTTTTAACAAAAAGATGTTTCACGTGCGTTTCTACTATGTATAAAATATTGCATATAAATTAATTAATTTATCACAAGGTTTAATTTATATTTATAGGTATTATTTATTATATTCAATTTGGATTTTGAATTACTGTTTTTTTTCAACATTTTATTGTTGTATCCAATCATATACTTTTCGAATCATTTATTGAATCAAACTTATTGAGATATATTCGACGAAATATTCAATAAAAACTCTATATGGGTTACTTCTGATAAAAACGATAAAACGATATGATCTTTAAAAAAATCTATGTTTAGCAAAAATTTATATGTAAAGTACTATATTTTAATAACCATGTAAGTAACTTAAAATTATATCTTAGAAGGTCAATTATGAAGTTGTTTTCAAAACTCAAATCAAAGTGCAAATTTCAAATATTTAAAATAAAAACTGTAAAATCCTACAAATGTATGCATATTGATTTTATTATCTTGTTAAAGGTATTAAAAATGTATGAGATGCAATTATCACTTTGTTGGTTGTTTTCTGTTTTGTAAATAAAATGTTAAAACAGTCAAGTTTGGGAGTGGAGTACAGCTCGAAAGCACATAACGTGAAATATTATTTTTTTTTTAGCGATTTTTAGGACGTTTTAAAGTTTAAGATCGACGTATATCGTAATCAATATTATTTCGAGTTATTGTTTACGTGTTAAATCGATTAACATCGGCCGACAAAACAAAAGTGTACAATGGGTTCAAAATTAAGCAAAATATCATTAACGGGTTTAATTTCTTCCGAGCAGCATCCACGATGAAACCCAGCCTGGCAGTTGTGTAAAAAGTGAAATATGGGGGTGCAAACGCACACGTAAATATTTTTTTTAAATTATCGCACGAACCTCATCGGGGGGTAGTGAGTGGGAGGTGCGGACTCGTTCCTATTGTGTAACACGCTACGCACACGCCCGTTCGTTCGTTAAAAATGTTTACTTTTTTCTCGTCAGCGTGGGCCGCTCTGCGTAGTCCAACAGACATGTTATCGCTTCGATTGCGACCCCTAGTGTCGGGTATCTTGTTAAAATATATGAATGGAAACTAAACGTTTCGTCGAAGGATCGATAACGACCCGGAGATCGTCCAACATCCGTATTCCTGGAGAGACTTTTTCTCGTTGTTAACAAAGGCGTCCCTTGAAATGTTGTAAAGGACGACAACTTTTTTATTTTCATTCACGAAAAAATACAATACCCTCTGTATTGGTTTGTGCATGACGGGAGGGACTCGGAGAACTAAGCCTCCCAGGAGGTAACATTTTACGATCATTCATAATTTTGTATAATTAATGATACATTTATTTAAATTGTTGTAATAGAATTATTAAATGAAATTAAAATAAATTTATAATTTTATTCGATCATTATTAAATAATAAATAACAATAATAAATTGTATTTATTTGTTAATTTCATTGACATATTTATAATACCTACTTATAATTTATACGTATTTGGCGCTGCATTTGAAAATTGCACCATAATAGGATGAATCCTGAAACCAGAATAGTCTTGTTAATGGGAGACATAAAAATAGCATGTTTCCATCACAGATTTAATCAAAATTCATCTATGATACCCGTATAGTTATTGTAGAACCTAATAATTGGTAATCGAGTAAAAACTTAGAAAGTGGTATTATGAGATATAGTGAGAATATGTATTTATACTAATGTCTAGTCACTTTTTGGTGCATTTTATGATATTTATTTAATGTTATTTGTGTTTGTAATAAAAAAATTGCAGAGAGTGTTAATTTTGATTTTGATAGTTTTTAAATCTGTTTCCTAAAAATTATTGTCAGTTATTGAACGTCACTGTGAAAACAATAAAGTCTTTGAAAATATTTGAACATATTTAATAAAATAAATTGATATATTATAATGTCATATTTTATATTATATAAAAAGTTTACAGATTTACGATTTCAAAATCTTTACCTGTTAAGTTTTTAGATCAAATGACATCGAATTCGTAAAAAATATAATTACATAGGGCGAGGTCATGTGATGGTTCGAGTTATCTCCTCTGCGGACGATTTTGTTTATTATGTAGTGATTTCACAAGATATACATAAAATCGCTCGGTACTGATCCGACTTATCTATAATTAGAATCTTAATTTTCGACGACGGCCTTCGTTTCCTTTGAAATAAAGGTAATAAAAAGTAAAGTGATATGGATTTTCGAACGAAATTCGCATATCATGCACTACTCGTGTATTTTTGTTGAAATGATATTATTTAATCTTTCCACTACGTTGTCAACGAAAACTCACGTGACTTCCGTTAATTAATATCGATGACAATCGCCGAGTGTTTAGGGTGCGCGTGTTGCGTTGAATAAACAATGATAAATCGGCATTTTAAAAGCACTTAAATACAGCAGTTAAATAGGTTTTTGTATTCCTCATTGCGAAAATATAAAACTTTATGGGTAATTGTTTTTGACTGTTTATTCAGAGAACTATTCAAATTCAAAAAAATTACCGAAAACCTGTTACACGAGTTTCCTGTATTGTAAAGTACTTATTTAAATATTTGAATTAATGTTTAAACAAAACGATTATTATTATTGATCGACTTGAATCATAATATATATATATATATTTATTTATGCAGAGTTTTTTTTTCTTTTTTTTTTACGGAAAAATTTGATGTTTTATTATTTACATTCACAATAACAAGATATTTCTTTATTATATTTTTGTAGTTCAAGAAAAATGAAGAAAATGTATTCATTGTGTTCGAGTAATAGTCAACAAAGCTAATAAAATAGGTGTATCTAAATGGTAATGATAATCAGCAAAGAAGTTTTCTCGATAGCAATAAAATAAATAACAAATTAAAGCCGAATTGACAGAAGTCACCGACGTGGTCACAAAATAATTTATAATTTTTTTTCGTCTAGTTATCATTCATTCGAAAGTCGGCGATCCTCATCCACGGTTGCTTATAAATTGTTATGGTCGCGTACGTGTACTAAAAATGCGTGATAACCACAAATACAGTAGCGTAAGTAGAGGGGAATATTACGAAATAGAACCTCTCCCCTCAAAAACCGTTCGCTGTTTGTACATTATTGTGATAAACTGTTCATTGTCAGCATATTAGTCAGGCAAGGTTTTATTATTCTCTATTCAGGACATTTTTTAATATATTTTGTCCAACATTTTCACCAGTAATTTTTTTAATCACAATTTACCTTTAGAAAATACTTTTACGAGATCTTTTTTGAAACTCTCAATATTTTGGAAAAAAAACCCAAAATTTGATAAAAAAGTCTTGAAAAAATAAAATATATATATTTATACTTTTTTTTTCCAATAACAAACTTTTTTAAACCTGAACTTCTATAACTTCTGCAACTGTATACCAAATACCTCATAAAATGCAGAATTTACGATTTCTACAACAGTTTGGCGTTATTTGTTTACTTGAGATAAGAAAAAAAACGATTTATTTGTTTTTGTAGTTCTTAGCGAGTTCCAATTTAGCTCAATTTAACGCGCAGAATTCGAGATATCGACGTTGGACACAATAAAAATCGAATGCGATATAAATACAACGATTTTGAATATAATAAAAAATTATCTTTAAGATAAAAAAAAAAAATAAATAAATAGAAGTTTTGCTTTTTATGTAAAATACATAATAAAATTATATACAGTCGAATTCGCTTAATCAGAACACCACATTTTATTAATTATTCGGTTTATCGGAACAGTCGGATAATGGGGACAAATAGATCACCCACCGCCCTATGTGCCCCCATTTTTTCCAACTGTATACTGTTTAACGGAGCGTAATTTTTACCAGATAATTTGACCAGGACGAAAATTCTTTGAAGTGTACGTTTTACAATAATTGTTTACGTGGCCATTATTTCCGAAGAATAGGAAAAACCAGAAGGCATATTATACGTCGCATTCACGTACCTTCTGTATTGTTGTCTCCTGTTACATTATTCAACGACGAAAATATTCTTTATACAGTTTTTACTACACCTTTTTTTTTTGTTTTGTTATGACGGCGGGGATGGACAAAAATTCCACCAAATTTATCAACATTTAAAATAATAACACGCCCATATCCTGGCATATCCTTTCTACGTGCCTGACTGACGATTTAATAAGGCGGTAGCAACACGCGGTGTTGACGTGTGCACGTATTAACGACGATTTCTAACTGTGCATTTAAATACGATTGATAATTACCATAATAATTCGATTTAATGCCTATGAAAATAACAACAAAGTGTTATATTTTAAGTTCATGAAAAAATACTGTAAACGATTGTATCCAAAACCCCAAGATTGCAAAAAAGACTGAAACTGTTGTTATCTATATCACCGATTATAATGTATTTTTGAGTGACCTAATGCATATTTTTAAATAACTAATAATAATAATAATGTGAAATATTGATATTTGGTTCAATATTTTTCGTCAAAAAATAAGTCTCAAACTCAAAACACCTTTTTTTATTGATCAAATAGTAAAGATGAAAATGGAAAATAGTGTTTTCCATGGAGGAATTTTGTTAGCAATTTATTTTAAAACACGGATAGGGGAAATCACGTTTAGTGAACAATTGAATTTACACAAAAAAAATATTAGATTTATGAATGTGTCATGACAACAGCGGTTATTTTCTATATAACATTCAGTATTCGTCTTATGAGTTATATGATTAAAAATTAATTTATAAAGTCAAACCTCTGTTGAGGTTGAAATTTCGATGATGGTAGTTAAATACACTTGGATCATATTTTTCAAAATGCTTTATATGCATTGTTTTAAGTAAATGCATATATTTTAAACTTAAGCAGTGGTGTGATGAGGAATTTATTTCAAATATAAATACAAATTTTTAGAACGCATAACAATATTTCAAATGGTAAAAGAGAATAATTTCAGAATTTTAATTGTGAGATTGTCTTGATTGAAAATAATCATTATTTTCAATAATCCAGTTCCATTAAAAACCATATAAAACTTAATTTATTGCACCTACCTTTATAAAACTGAAACATAGATTCTTTGAAATTCTACACACCCATCAAGAGTATCTGACCCGAGAAGTTAAGTATATCTATGGTGCGAAGTATATCCGACTTTCTTGTCTATACGTCATTTTATTTTGCTTTTTGCTATTAACATTATTTTATATTATGTTGCAAGTTTTAAAAGTTACGTTTTGTATTTTATAATTAAATTAAATTACATTTTAGTCATTATTATTTTGTATAATTCAAAGTAATAAATACATACATAATAATATGATATTTTAGATTCTGAACGAAGTGAAGAAGCTAGTGTTTTTACAATGATGTTTATTTTTTTTATTTTTTTTCTGTGTACAACTTTTCGTATAGAAATACTTGTCCAAAAGTTTCGATCAATAACTTTTTGAAACCCGATTTTCCTCTAGATTGTACTTTAGAGAGGTCATTTTTTGAATTTCTCAATTCTTCAATGATTTTGACATGGAAATTTTTCAAAATTTTACAA
>JAIPRM010010785.1:0-13474 GCA_025469315.1 Stegophylla sp. TES_Ste_2020
TAATAAAATTTTTGATTTTTGATATTAAGATTTGAAAATTTAATATGATCTCACTGTCTAATTGACCTGAAAAAATCTCAAAAATCGTTAGTCAACTTTTTTTTTTATACCCGTTTGAAGTTAGAATTTCGACGGATTTCGTTAGTTTTTCCTAAAATTACGCACTTTAACGTACATATAAGAAAATTGGCTTAACCGATTGTTTTGAAATTTGATGCCTAGATAGAAAATTTCATTGCGAATATTTTGGTGCAATAAAATTTCTTACGGACTGATTGAAAAAAAATTTGAGAAAATACAGACAGATATTGCGAAATATCTATATATTATAAGCATTTAATTACTGAAGGTTGATAATGTTTTATTGCATCTTACGTATTTTTCGACGCTGAATACGATGGTGTAAATTAAAATTAACATGCAACAATAGTTTTCTATTTCTTTTATTGTGTTTTGAAAATTCAATATTTTCGATTATTAATTATCATATCTACATATCTACTAATTCACCTACATGGTCAAGTTATGTGCTGCGGCCTAGCGGTAAAGAAACCGGCCTAGCACGCTGACAGTACCAAGTTCGATTCCAGCCCAGCTCTCCGAATTTTTGCTTTTTTTTTTCTTATATTTATTAACTTCCTTCGTTCAGAATCGTTTTACTGAAGAAATGATTTATCGTTTCTTTAAAATTTAATACGCCCGTCAAGAGAATACCACCCGTCGTGCGAAGTACACCCATCGTGCGAAGTATGTCCTGGTTTTTTTTTTGAAAAAATTACCCAAAATTTGGAAAAAAACGATCATTTTTTTGATCCGAACTGTATGAAAATTTAGTAGACATAGATAGAAAATAATACGAGAAAGATTTTGGCGCGCAAGAAAATTTTGAAAATGTGAAAAAAAAAATTTTGCACATTTTTCTAACATTTTTTCGTTTCTTTAAAATTCAATACACCCGTCAAGAGAATCTCACCCATCGTTCGAAGTATTCATTCGTACGATAGAAATATTGTACCCAAAATCTCTCTAAACATCTCTCTAGATCAGTGTTTCTCAACCTGGGGGTCGTTAATTAATTATTTAGGGTGGCCAACATTTAAATGAATACAGAATATAACAAGGGCAATATAAATCCATCCTAAAATCAGATGAAAATATGCTCATTTTATTTTATTATATTTTATATTATTGTCAACGAATGGACAATATTGATTGAATTGACTTCAGAAAAAAATATTACAACAGATTTAAGAAAAAAAAAAAACATCAAAATTATGTGTTTATTTTTGTTAAAAATTAAAATGAGTCAATCCCAACACTCAACTGAAGTTTAGAAACACTAAAAACCTTTGGTCCATTTTCAACTAATTATTTATGTGAAATAACAGTTTCTCCACTGACTCTCATTACAAATTGCAGAATGGGAATACTGACTGAATTTTTTGTTTTTTTTTTTTTACAAATTCTATAAAACCAAAGATTGAAAAAATCATTTCAGATCAACAACAACGACTAACTTAACTACCAAGTCATATTAATTCAAAGATGACTCTTAGTATTTGAATTTTTTTACACGTTTATTTTATTTATAACAAAGTATATAAGTAGAATGGGGATGCTTTATATTTCTTTAAAATCATATATTTAGGGGTCGTTAAAAAGCGGATACCTAATTTAGGGGGGGGGGGTCGACACAGTAAAAAGGTTGAGAAACAATGCTCTAGAGATCGTTCACAGATACACATCGAATATAAATCAAAACTCTAATACCTACTACAGATTATGTATTTTATTTACTATATTATATTTTGAACGAAAAATTGGTAAAACTTAATGTGTTACGACATTGATTAAAATCGAAATGGAAATATCATACGTATAAGTACGTGTACTCGGGGGGTGTTTATTATTTTTTAACGTGTACCACGTCATAATATTATATTAATTTATCAAAAATAATTAAACGCTATACTTAATATTATATTGTATTCACAACACATTTTAGCGATACATGATGGATTAATTGGGTTTATTAATTATTGTATTTCCCATCTATGATTATATTAAAAAAACGTACGTATTAGTAGTAGTAATAAGTAGAAAACAATTTTTTTTATGTTGACCCGCGTCTTGTATAGAGACCACCGACCAAGCCAATACAATATAATATAATATAAACACTATATACTACGCGTGGGTCGCAGCAGAAGCTCTCAAAAAACCACACACACACTCACACGAACTGACTGAATGAAGTAATCGATCATCTCGTTTGAGAGAAGACCCCCTTTGGTTAGTTAGTTACTCGATAATGGGTATTGAAAACGTCAATTATTGGGTTTCTTGACGTCTTCATTACCGTTCTCTATATAATCGATTAACATTTTGTGTTTTAAATTTTTTCCCAATGCTTATACTTACATGTTTATATTAGATTCATAAGACAATAATTAAATATCAAACATTTTGTACAAAACGGTCGCTATGGAAACATAAGTAACCATAATATGGTATGAGTGAATAAAGTAAGTATACACTTTCAGTTTAGTCATAATATTATTAAGTATGTAGAAAAAAACATAAAATGATAAATGTTATTTTTAATTAAAGTTTTAGATAGAGATATGTTATTCATTAATATTTTTCATAATTATCTTTAATTAAATCTAATCTAATTAATTATCTTGTTAACGGAACTTGAAAAATATCGAAAAAATATAATTTTCTCTTGCTAGTAGGTGAAACAAAACTTTATTAAATGTTAAAGTTGCACTTTTGTGTATATATTTTGCACGGTACACAAAGGTTGTATTCAGATTAATTTAATTATAAAATATAATTTTAAAATCATTTTAACGAACTCATGTTTTTTTTTCCAACAATTTAGTCTATTACCTACTACCTACTATTGTTAATAACTATAGGTAAAAATATCGAATGCATTGTTTATCGAACGAATCCGTATAATTATATGTATTTTATGCATAAATTCCATTATTTGTAATAATAATATAATATTGGATTTATGTTTACACAATGACGTAATAGTTTAGTGTTGTATACTCGTCGTAATGCTGTGACGATTTTAAGAGACGAATGTTTATTATATTATAGTAACTTGAAAATGATTAATACCTTTTTCAAAAATTTGTATAAATTATAACTTAATTATTGTTTTTTATTTGTTGAGTTGTGGGAAAAAATTATATGAATTTTATTTTTATCACGTTTATATAAGTACCAAAATGTATATCCGAGTTGAAAATTATTTATTATCATGTAAATTTTCGACACTACGTCTACGGAATAAGAGAATCAAATGCGAAAAATAAACTTTTGCACGTGCAAAATCAAAAATATTTTCCCACACTTCCTTAGTAAGTCATTTAGCTAAAATTACACTAATATCTAAAAGAGTAAGTAGTCAAGTATTTTTGGTAATTTAAAAAAATTGTTTTTAATCCATAATTTATAGATATTATGTCAAAAAGTGAAAAAGTCGATTTAGGGTTTTTTTGAAAATATAAACGATTCAATTATTTTGTCGGGTTTAACAGTAAGGACTGTTTTGAAAATATTGAAAGCACTTCTGCAGCAATATAGTAGAGTTTTCGCTGTATTAGAATATGGATATTCTCCCCTCCCATATATTCTGTCTTAGTCGTATATATTGATTTTTAAAAATGCATAATGTATAATATTATAATAATATTATATTCTATAAACGGTATTTTAAGACGTAGTTGCGTGCCAATAACGATTTAGTTGAATATTTTTACGAAGCAGAACGTTTAGTTCAAAAGAGGTAAATTATTATTTAGACCGTTGTGTACAGTGTGATACGAGTAGCAATTAAATGTAGAAAATACGTTAAAAATGTGATTGCACAATTTTCTCATAACCTTAACGCGCCCTATACATAAAAAAAAAAAAAAAAAAAAAACTAAGTATAATTGAAAACTAACGGCAATATTATAATCATCAAAAGGACCCCCGGGAGAAAACAGCCGAGTTATATATTATAATATATACCTATATATTATATTGTCATCTCTGATTTATGTCAAATTTGTAAACCAAAAATAATAAAAGGATATTATTATTATTTTATTGGGGTCTCGAGGGTTAAAAAAAGCACCGACTATTACGGTGCTAACACGAGAACACAAAATGCGATTAAGAAGGGGCTGTTTTCATTTCAAAGAGACCCCCCCAACAAAAGACGTCGAATAATAATAATAATATACACGTCACACAAAATACACGTTTATTATATTTGATGAGAACAATAATTCCAATTTAAAACGACAAAAAAAAAAAAATAAATACAAAGAACACCTCGTCGTATAAAATATGTTTAAATAAATACATAATTTATAACCAATATAAAAATGAAAAAAAGGTGATTGTCATTTTTATTTGCATTACATATTTTATTTGGCAACTAACTATTATTATCAAAAATATAAAATATATTATTTATAGGAATACTGGTTGGGATCGAAATCGGTTATCTTATATTTTATAATAATATTTCCCTTGTAATCTAATCACTTAACCTTTTAATTGTAGTTTTATTTTAAATATAGGTACATTATTATGTCTGTATCGTGCAGCTAGGTACATATTATTTATTGGGTACCTTAATTTTAATTCGAATGCGGATAAAATCCAAAAAAAAATAACCCTAACTAAAGTAATACATTGCAAATTGGTAATTTTCATAACATTGCGTTTTCGTTCTTAAACCGATATTAATTATCATTAAACACTTATTTTACTTATTTATAAAATATTATGTAATATCATATTATGATTTAAGAAAAATGAGAATTTATAAAAACGTCACGATTTAATTTAGCTAGGTAGTTTTTAAAATTTTCAAAAACCAGGGTTCTCTTCGAAAATAATATTATTTCCAATACGCCTGAATTATGTTTTTGAAAATTCAAGCAATTTACACAGTACCGAATATATTATATAGGTATCTAACTGGCAAGTGCATATTTTTTTAAAATTTCTAATTTTTTTTTTTTTTTTTTAAATAGAAAGAACATTAAAACTTAATTAGAAACATAATGGAAAAATTAAAAAATACAAAAAGGTAATAACAAAAAAAAAAAAAAAATTGTGTTTTATCGGCGAATAAAAACTAGAAAATATACCATAGGTGAATAATTATACGAATATAGGTGTAATTTAAATAATTTTCGATTTTCATTCCAAGACTGTTTTTTATTCGATAAATAAAACTACTTACTGCTGATACGTATAAAAATATAATGTATTTAAAAAAAACAAACAGTATATTATGTACCGACTAGATATGAAATTATTTCAGTTTTAAATGAGTAAAAAAAAATTGTACTTGTAGGTATTTCACGCGATTACTCATTATAATAAGGTCTGATAAAAAAAAAAAAAAAATCTTTTAAACACTTTGAAAAATATATAATATATTATAAATTAAAACCGAAAACGAGCAAAAATGGAAATCTTTTTCTTTGTGGGTCGGCTTCGAAACTATACTTATGTTCAAATGTCATACAATCTTTTTTTGAAATTGAAGAGCTGATATATCACAGAGCATATTATATTTAGTCCGATTGAGTTGATAAATTTTTGATTGGTTATTAATTAAAATAAAAATAATTGCATAGCACGGCAAAAACCCCAATATAATAATATGACGTGTATGTGTCTCACCAAAGAACAAAAAAAAAAAAAAAATAAAAATATATTGTTCGCAAAGAACTATTATTATATACCTACCTAACCTTTATAGAAATATGGACAGAGATATCATAGGCATATAATAAATTAATGAACCTAACCTATACAACACTATACAAAATAGTATTTTTCTTTTTCAAAGTCATTAATTTTTCATAAAATAGTCGAATACCTCTCCCGGGGCAAAGCCGGGTAAACCAGCTAGTTAGTATATTTATAACTACGGCCCGGATTTAAATGCCCTAAAAAACAGTCAAAAATGTGCTTTTGAAAAATGAATTTTATTGCAAAAAAGGTCATATACATATTTGCCGTCTGTCGAGTCCAGGACACCATAATATTATGTAAAGATATTATAGTAATTATTACAGAGAGATTTATAATTAAGGAAAAAACCAAAAAACATGGGTGGATAATATTTTTAATTAGCTATAAATTTAAATCATTGACTTGTATAGATATTATAAATTAAAATCGAAGGGTCACTGTTCATTTATGCATTGAAACGAATAAAAAAAGATTGAAAGATGCCCTGGAAATGAAAAAATTTGCTAAAAATAATGATGTCAAATAAAAGTTTTAGTTTTCAGGTGTCTGTCATCACGCGAAACAAATTTTGCAAGTCGGAAAGCGTTTCCTGAGATTATCATAAAAAAAAAAAAAAAATTTATGCATTGAAATCCGGGCCCTATTTTCGTAACAGAAATCGGAAAACTTACCCTCGCCGTAGAGACACATGGCGGCGTACAACCGGGTGATCGCGGAACACGGGTTGGAATTTTCCGAAAAAGGCATTACAAAAAAAAAAAAAAAAAAAAAAAAACCGGACGGAGTGCGCGCGAAAAGGTAAAAATTAATAAATGTATTTTGGGGGGGAGGGAGAAAAAGAAAACGTGAAATCGATCGTCGTCGTCGTCGTTGTTGTTTGTTGGCACACGGAAATCTCGGTATACGCGGAGCGACGACGACTGCGGCGGCGGCGGCGGCGACAATGACGAAGCGCGTTCGGTGAACTACCGTCGTGACACGACTAGACGGACTGAAGGGGCCGACCGCCGGAGCCGAGGAAAAAAAAATTTCGGTCCGCCTTTTCACCAACCCCAAACCATCGACGACGTCTCCCCTCCACCCCCCCCGCTCACAACCGGCCGTGGGTTCGTCCCCACCACGTACCCTCCCCACTCCCCGTCCGCTCATCGCGGGTAGCAGACGGTAGCGAAACTAGCGGATAAACTCGACCGCCGCCGCGCCGCACGGCACCGTCGCGTCGTCGTCGGTGCGGTGATAACGACGCACGCACACCGGCACTAACGCGCGCGTCGTGTGAATATCGCGGCGTCTCACGATGAAAAAAAGAAAAGAACAGTAAAAGCCGGGGGGGGGGACGACGACACACACACGCTTCGTCGCACGTCGGGCGGGATTCTCTTGACGGGTGAATTTGAATTTTAAAGTGAAACGATAAATCCCAGGGTTGGCACGAAAAAGCCCGGCCCGAAAAAACCCGGGCTGCTTTTCTGGATTTAAACCCATTAAAATTTTTAAAAACCCATTGAAAACACCCGGGCTGCTTTACTGGGTTAAACACACTAATTATTGAGAAAAAAAAAAAAAAAACACGTTCAAAAAACACGGCTCTATCATGGGTAGACTCTACTTTTATTTTTTTTTCGAAGCATTTAGACCTCATAAAAAAAAAAAAAAAAAAATGCAATAAAAATTTTTTAAATTAAAAAAAAAAGTATTAAAAATGTTAACAATAATAAGAATTGAAAATTATGAAGACATCAGAGGATTAAGCTAGATAAAATGCACGGTTGTAGATCAGAAGATTAGTTTCTATTATTAAAAAGATGAAAAATAGTGCAGTCAAAAAATCAGAAAAAAAAAATTCAGACGGGCTAATTTAGGAAAAACCCGGGTTTTTTCTCAAAAAATCCAATAAAACCGCCCACTTAAACAATTTCACACTAAACCCAACGGGTTTTTGGGTTTTTTGGGGTTTTATTGGAAAACACCCGAAAAAGCCTTACTGGGTTGGGTTTTTTCAATAAAGCCTTATAAAGTTAGTTATGTCGAAAAGTAATTTTCAATTTTACGGAAATTATTAGGTACTTAGTTATATTTTCACTTGAATATCATTTTATCATAGAAATATTTTATGAGAGTTGTTATAGAATGTAATTCTGAAAAAAATAACTTTTAACTTAACTCGCAGTTATTATTATTAGGATTAGGTAGTTATTCGTTTATATTTTAAATTTGTTTTTTGACTTGGTCGAGTAAGAAGTATTTTTTTTTTTTCAAAGACAACTTAACGACTAGTCAGAGAAAATAGGACGTTTATTCACTCAGTTTATTATTGTTATTGTTCCTCTTAAGACCTCGAAAAACGATTTCCACTCACTCGCAAAGCGTATCGTATTGTACCATTACCAAGGAACATTAAACATGTTATATACGTTAAAATTAACGCAATATTTTTAATACAATATAATATTATAATATATCATATATAATGTTATACACGTCACGGCGACATAAACCAATTATTAGGGTGTACGAACAAAATATAATCAGCAACGAATAATATTATAAGATTCACGAGTACACCTCTGTGTGTGTTCACTAATTTTCACCATTTTTTTTTTTTTTTTTTTTTTTTGGTAATTACTAATTAATATTTATGGAGAAAACAACGAGTTTTCTAGGATTTATGTACATATACTAATAATATGCATCTGACTAATTAGTACCTAACATATTATTATTATGTATGATATATATTTTTTTATACGGTACTTATAAAGCTGATTTTTTATTTAATTAACTACGATTACGACGTACTGCTTGAAAACTTTTGTATATTATAACAAGACTGTAGTGATTGTGTTGTTTTTTTTGGCTTAATTAGTATATATGTGTTTTCAAATTTTGTGTTTTATGTTTATTATAATATTATAATAAAACGGGTAAACACTTTATTTTCATAATTACAATGAAAAAAAAAAAAAAAATAAATAGTTATTATATTATATTAATAATATTAATCGTTGAAAATAAGAGTATTTTTATTACGTAATAAAATAACAGAATGAAAAAAAAAACCGGACATACTTTGCACCATAGGTATTCTCTTCCACTCATTAGTGATTAGGACTTGGTTAGGAGGTGTGATCCGTTTTTAAGAAACGATGATAAATAATTTCTTCGACAAAACTGTTCTTCAGCTTAAATAAGTAAATTTCACTAGAAAATTTATTAAGTTTATTATTATTACAAATTTTTTTTTTTTCCTTTACTCGGCCAGTTTTATATCCCAGTATTAATATTGAAATCAGGAAAAGGTGTCGAAAAAAAAAAACAAAATTTCTGTCTTTTTTCAATTTTTCAAAATTTTTTTTCACCAAATTTTATTTTCCATTTTATTATACTTGTTTTCAAAAAGTTTGGATTAAAAAAAGTTTTAAAGCTGTTTTTATCAAATTTCGGGTAGTTTTTCTATTATTTTAGAGATTGGATTGAGAATTTCGAAAAATGACCTTCGAAAAGTACTTAAACGAGCAAAATTGTGATTTGAAAAGCTGCTGCTGGTCGAAACAAACTTTCGGATAAGTATTTTTATAAGAAAACGTATACACAAAATAATAATCAAAAAAAATCGTTGTAAAAACAATATATATGTATTATACACAAAAAACACAGCAAATTGTAAAATTGTATGATTTTTAAACTTTTAAATAGATAACTAATAATATGATATTAGGTAATGAAGTAGGTACACACAACTCATTAATATATTTTGTAATATTTTTGTTTATTTTTATAAATGTTCAAAATGCCCCCCCCCATTGACTGCTATACATAACTCAATTTTATATAACCATGATCTTTGTAATGAAATTATGCATATTATGTAATTTGCTGTGTTTTTTGAAAAATAAAATGTTCTCATTCATTCAAAATTCAATCGATTTCAAAACCGTATTTTTCCCTGAGTAATTTATAAGTAATTCTACAAAGTGGCTATTTTCGAAACTTTTCAAAAAAATTTTTTTTGGTGGTTTTGAATTTTGGAATTTTTTTTTAAGTATGGTAAAAGATGGGCTATAAGTCACATAATATTTGTTAAAAATAACGGAACTTTAATGTCTGCATTTATATTAGGAGTATAATATAACTACTGACTTTCCAATTAATTTACATATACTGTATAATATATATATATATATATATATAAAATAAAAATGTGTCACAAACACGACTACCTTGAGATATAATTTGCATTGGTCGTCGGACGTGCGCCTGTATACGAAGCATAATATATCTAAATAAATAGTATACAAAAAAAAATTATATAATAAATATAATATTCGTTTAAGCTGTGCAATACACTTGTTGTACCTTCCTACAGGATGTGAATTGTGAATGAATATAATATTTATGTACTTGCGAGATGAGTCAATGAAAATCTCTCATTTTTGACTCAACGACGACGTAATGTGTACACAATCGAAACGTCTTTAATAATAATAATAATTGAAATAATAATTGAAATAACCGAATGTCCCAAGTGAATCACCGTTTAACCGTTCAGATAATATTACCTGCATATTACGTACATACGTCATTGACGCTATTATAATATTACATATTTTTCCCAATGAATCATAATAAAATTACACCCTACGAGTCAACATTTTGCAATGCCTAAAAACGATAAGTCTTCTTACTTAACCAAGACGAAACAACGTTTATCTCGATCGAGGAGTATATATTTATAATACATCGATTAAGTAATAATAATTAATTGTCAACAATTTAATTTCATTCGTTTCTGTATTATTATATTACATTGTTACAGTACGTTTCTTTTAAACCGAGTCTCGTGTTATATATTAGTGTATATTATTACTTTTAATTGACCAATGTATACTAACTATATGACGTTATTATTAAGTCGTAATTAAGTTCCTCTTTAAAAATATAATAATAATAATAATATAATGTTATTATTAATTGCAGGGCGGCTTTATTATTGTCCATTAAAACGCTATTACGACATTTTATTGCGCGTCGTCATTTGCGTGTGTGTGTGTGTGTGTGTGTGTGTGTGTGCAAGTTTTAAAATATTTTCTAACCTTGTTTGTTTGCAATACCTGTGCTGTGTCTATAAAATATTTTAAGAATAATGTCAGATTCTGAACGAAGTGAAGAAGCTAGTGTTTTTACAATGATGTTTATTTATTAATTTTTTCTTTGTACAACTTTTCGTATGGAAATAATTGTTCAAAAGTTTCGATCAGCAACTTTTTCAAAACGGGATTTGCCTCTAGATTGTACTTTAAAGAGGTCATTTTTTGAATTTCTCAATTCTTCAATTTTTTTTTTTGGAAAAAACTACCCAAAATTTGACAAAAACGACTCGAAAACCATAATTTTTTGATCCGAACTATATGAAAATTTAAACATAGATAGAAAATCATATAAGAGAAAGATTTTGGCGCAAGAAAATTTTGAAAAAGTGAAAAAAAAATTTTGGACATTTTTCTAACTTTTTTTTTTTTTAAATTTAATAAATCCGTCAAGAGTATCTCACCCGACGTGCGATGAGCATCCCGACGAGCGAAATACACACTTTTTTTTCATTGTTTAGAGCAGAAAAATTACTTTCAAAGGAATATATTATTTATTTATTTTAATTTGTTTTCTATTTTTTTTATTCATTGTATATTGTTGATTCGAAACATTTGATAAAATGTTATTGTTTTTTTTTTTCTAATTAATGGACCAGATCTCTGGAGTTGAATCTTGATCTCGATTTTTAGTACCAACTAAATATGTAATACTAATATTTAATGAGGAAAATATGTTTTTGAATATTTTATTCAAATTCAAGATAGTTTTCCTTACGTTTCTATAGACTTGAGAATTTTGAAAAATAATAACCATAAATCTACTGAGTTTTGGTTTAGCACAATGTTTTTAAAAAAAACTTTTGTTCCATGACAAAATTTAACTTTTGTACTCTTCCCGTTCAAAGTCTATACCTACGCTCCTGGTTCTTGCATTTTGTCCATAATACAATACAGAGAATTGCACCCAGGCGCGCACACAGGATTTTTTTTTTTTTGGTGGGGGGGGGTTTACATTTTTTCTTACTTTTCCTCACACTCAAATACACAAGCATCATTGATTTTTTACGATTTTATTTATTATTACAACAAGGTACCACATACTACCCGCACTACCCCAAAAAATCTAGTTTAAAGGTGTACATAGCAATAATTTTAGATTCTGAGTGGAGCGAAAAAGCTAGTGTTTTGACAAGGATATTTATTACTAATTTTTTATTTTTTTTCTGTATACACATTTTTTTGTAGAAATACTTGAACAAAAGTTTCAACCTGCAACTTATTGAATCACAATTTGCCTTTAAATGAGTACTACTCTTGGACGTTGTTTTTCGAAATTCTTTTGCAAAAATAGCAAAATTGTAATATATTTTTGAGAAATCATTAATTTTTATTATTTATAAATTTAAATAAAAGAAATTTTGCGTGGGGCCATTGCCCCGAAGCCCCTCCCTTGGGTGAGCCACTGATTGCACCATTTGTCCTTTTTACAGATATACAGAAGTGTCTACGCACTCCGAACAAATTATTTCAACGATAATTTAAATTTATTTATATGAAGTCTTCTTATACTATGATCGTGTATGCGGAATAGTGAATATTATTACTTAAACGAAACCTTAATGAATTATGACGAGTTTAGAACGTTTTTTTTTTTTTTTTTTTTTAGTAGAATTTTAAACGCTATTAACTAAACTGCGCGTGTGTGTGTATTCATAATGGACACATTAAATAATAAACATGTAACACGTGTATTATGTATATATATATATATATATATATATATATAAATGCACACAGGTACACACTACAAACAGTTATCCACCAGAAAATAACTACTTACGGATTTATATACCCCGTCGTAAAAAGTGAGCATGTGCCGTGTACACGCCAAACGTATTATAATGCGTTTGCACTGTTTGCACACTGCAGAGTTTGTGTTTTATATTATACAAACATGGGTAGGTTACATATTATATTTTATAGTTTATAATATACATTATGAACGAAATGTTCAAGGGAAGGTTAGGAGGCGGTGTCTAATAAAATATCACCTGGTATATTTATAACCCCCCTCCCCTCCCCGCGATACTACTGCGTTTAATTATTTAAAAAACCGTTTTCTTCTTGAATGTTCTATACTGTACAATATTTACCTCATACTTATACTCTCCTTATCAAAAGCAGCATTAAAAATTATTAACGTAAACGCCTATACAATAATATTATAACAACAAGTGCGCGTTCTAAAGAACGTAGACGTGATGAAACTCAAAAAAATGGGTGTACTTATTAGCTCGTCGGGTGGGATTCTCTTGACGGGGGTGTATTGAATTTTAACGAAACGATAAATCGTTTCTTCGATAAAACGATTCTGAACGAGGGAAATAAGTTAATAATATAAAAAATAAGTGAGAAAAAAAAATGTCAAAAATTTTCTTATATTATTTTCTATCTATGATTAAATTTTCATATAGTTCGGATTAAAAAAAATGATGGTTTCCGAGTAGTTTTTGTCAAATTTCGGGCAGTTTTTTTCAGAAAAAAAAAAAAAAAAAAAAAATTGAAGAATTGATAAATTAAAAAAATTAACTATCTAAAGTACA